>JAVGWX010000012.1:79182528-79282528 GCA_036924085.1 Ariolimax columbianus
CATTTTCGCCAAGGCTCGTTCAGTTCAGTGAACCGTGGAACATAACACGACAATCATGAACCAGAGCTGGGTAACCGTAACATAGATTATCGCATCAGGATGATGTGGAGGGAGTTTGTTGTTGGACTTTAAAACGCCTTTAAGCTTGATGATCACAGAATGGCTTGACAGTCATTGACCAATGACGTCGCAGATAACACATGTGGGGGATAGATTTTGCGAAATAATATAGGTCAAACATTTCGTTTCTGGTATGTTCAGCGAAGGGATTAGTGGGGAATCAATGATCGGAGACAAGTATGATAACTCTGTCTTTTCCGGACGTTTCCTGCTTACTTCCCTTGTACATAGTACTACGTCATGTGGCAGAGGTTCAGTGTTTTACTGGCCACCCTAACTGCCGTGGAGTTTCTCTAAAGCAGGTCTGCCATCTTATCTGCGTGTGGTAGGCTTGGGCATGTCAAGAGGTGCCCCTGGTCCTGGGCAGCACTGCTTTGACATCGGTGTATCCTCATTTCATCAGAGTTTTTTTCTGTATCGGGTCACTCCAGACCGAAGTCTATTTAAAGTTCTCCATATTAGACGTTATAGCCTTACTTCTAGTGCAGCGTCTGCCTGCAGCTTTATCTGTGCCGTCTGTTGTTTGTGGTATCATTTCTCGACGCGACGTGTTCTGGGCAGTTGATAACATCCGCGGATCGTCTAGTCTAGTCGGCCGTGAGCTGGATTTCTATACTGGGATTACAGCGTGGCAGAGGTTAGAGTTAACGGACGGAAAGTATAAACAAATCCGGGCCGTGGTTTGTGCCTGCTACAACCGCTCTCCAGTTAACCCAGCTGTAAATAGGTACCCGACGTATGAGTTGGGGAAAGTAGAACCAGCAAGGAAGGGAACTGACCACCGCACCTCAAATAGGCTGCAGGTTTGAACAGTTATCTTCATCCCCGACGCGATTGTTACCATACGGCTGAACTTGACCTTCAATGTGATCCCCGCAGTTGTGAGTGACACGCAGATGAAGCACAACCGTCTGAAAGACCCCGGTTCACCTTCATCAGCACACTCGGGATGTGAGGAAAGCTACTGCAATCCGCCACTTTACATCCTTTTCAGGTCTCACAAAGAAGTAAACCTTCTCAGGGTGGGCATTCGCAGACAACAACAACCTACAGCAACAGTAATCTCCGCGTTGTTTAGGATGTTAGAACAATGTTTACAACTAAACATAAACATAACAATGTTCAGAACTAAACATAACAATATTCACAACTAAACATAACAATATTTATAACAAAACATAACAATGTTCAGAACTAAACATAACAATGTTCAGAACTAAACATAACAATGTTCAGAACTAAACATAACAATGTTTACAACTAAACATAATATTCACAACTAAACATAACAATGTTCAGAACTAAACATAACAATATTCACAACTAAACATAACAATGTTTACAACTAAACATAACAATGTTTACAACTAAACATAACACTATTCACAACTAAACATAACAATATTTACAACTAAACATAACAATGTTTACAACTAAACATAACAATATTCACAACTAAACATAACAATGTTTACAACTAAACACAACAATGTTTACAACTAAATATAACAATGTGTACACCTAAACATAACAATGTTCAGAACTAAACATAACAATGTTTACAACTAAACATAATATTCACAACTAAACATAACAATGTTTACAACTAAACATAACAATATTCACAACTAAACAAAACAATGTTTACAACTGAACATAACAATGTTTACAACTAAACAAAACAATGTTTACAACTGAACATAACAATGTTTACAACTGAACATAACAATATTCCCAACTAAACAAAACAATGTTTACAACTGCACATAACAATGTTTACAACTAAACATAACAATGTTTACAACTAAACATAACAATGTTTACAACTTAACATAACAAATATTCACAAGTAAACATAACACTGTTCACAACTAAACATAACAAATATTCACGACTAAAAATAACAAATATTCACAACTAAACATAACACTGTTCACAACTAAACATAACAAATATTCACGACTAAACATAACAAATATTCACAACTAAACATAACACTGTTCACAACTAAACATAACACATATTCACGACTAAACATAACAAATATTCACAACTAAACATAACACTGTTCACAACTAAACATAACAAATATTCACGACTAAACATAACAAATATTCACAACTAAACATAACAAATATTCACAACTAAACATAACAAATATTCACAACTAAACATAACAAATATTCACAACTAAACATAACAAATATTCACAACTAAACATAACAAATATTCACAACTAAACATAATACGTTCTTACCTTTCCATACTGTGAAAAGTACTTCTTGCAGTCTTCGATTGTGGTCGTGGAAGACAGACCACCTATAAAGATCTTTTTAGTCCTTGTTACAGCCTGCAAAATATCAATGAATTAATCAATCAATTAATCTGTAAAATATTAGAAAACAATATTATTAATATTGGCCACAAGTATTTGAAGAATCATTTGAGCTAATTTGAAACCATGTCGGCCATTGCAAGGGGCACCTAACTCCCACTTCCTGGCTTCACAAGCACTAAGATCTGGTACAATGCAGGACTCTGCAGGGTCTTCCAACCAGTTTAAGTTTATAGGAGTAACACATGAAGTCTTTCAATACCCGTCTGTTAGACGATCATGGCTCCGCGAGTGATAGATGATAGATGATAGAATTAGCAATTCGCATAATACAGAGTTTTGATATAGTACTAGGTACGAGCGAACTGGCCGCAAGACAGTGTATAACCAGCGAGCTAAAGGAACAATCAGTTTCCCCACCCTTCAGAAATTATTGAGAGAGAGAATATGCATCTATGTATATGCTTAGAGTGCGGGGAAGCTGATTCTTAGGAGCAGTACAGAGCAGAGCAGTAATGATAGTACGATATAACAGAGGCAATCCGATTTCACACAATGCTGTCAGGGATGAGGTGGTAGAGACGTCATTGTACAAGGTTACAGCTCGTTTATGAACTGGAGCGTCCAGTTACCTTTCTCGTAATCCTTCCTTCAATGCCTCCTTGAAGGTCATCATGCGACATTTTTCTCATTGCTGGGGTAGTCAAGGAGTTTTGAAGGGTGAGGACTACAGGCCGCTTCGCCACTGCTATCGCCACGTCGTGTGCTGGCTATGTTTGTTTATTTTACACCCAACAGAAAAACAGCATATGCCATACAGGGGATTCGAACCGCTGCCCTCCTTGTCGACAGGCAGGCCTCGAAACCATTCGGCCACGCACTCCTCTCTCCTCAAATGTAAGATACCCATTTACAGGTAGGTTGACTGCAGCGAGTCGAACAAAATACCTTTCGCAGCCATCTACGCCAACCAGTCGATCTTAGTCTAGTCGATCTGTACTTCTACAAATTCAGATGCCCCTGTGCAGGAGGATTTCTTGCGTAGCGGGCAAGGCTCGAGCAGCTTATTTCTCCGCTGCGTTAGTACAAGTGCGCGGAGAGTGGAGACAGGGACAATTAATGCATTTAATAAAAGATTGAATGCGCATGGCTTTTAGAGCAAGGACATGTTAATTAAACTGGTTGTATATACACTCTGCAGAGTCTTCTAAACCAGTGCAAAAACGTTAAGTCAAGTTAAGTTAGTGGTTAACCGATGTTACATTTAATAAACCATCTAACCATGTGTTAAGGCATGTCACACAGTTAGTCGCCTCTTACGAAATGTTTTCTGTGGGGCAGTGGTGCTATTCTTGTCCATGTCATTCACAAAGACCCCGGCAGACCACTCAAACGATCTAATATAATCAGCTAAGTAAGTAGCATCCCCTTTGTATAACCTCGCTTCTTTCAACTGCTACCTATTCGGCTGTTACAAATTTCTTGGCAAGAATGCATTACGGTAGGTTGCCATTACTTTACGTTCATAGATGACTGAAAAAAAAAAAAAAAAAAAAAACAGAGGTCTGCCAAACTGGAGACAAGCGTGATTCGAACCCGGTGCGCTGGGATTGTGAAACGGACGCTCCACCCGTAAACCACGCAGCCTCCATTCACTTTTTCAGGTCCTTTTGGCACAAAGGTCTTTAACAAATACATGCAACGTTATGAAACGATAACCTATGTTTAGAAGAGAAATCAGAGAGCCAAGTTGATTCCACGTGAGGCTGGTCAGGTTCAGGTGGCAGGACAAAGTGTCTAGGCTAGTCAGGATCAGGTGGCAGGCAAGACTAAGTGCTTAGGTTGGTCAGGATCAGGTGGCAGGACAAAGTGCCTAGGTTGGTCAGGATCAGGTGGCAGGACAAAGTGCCTAGGTTGGTCAGGATCAGGTGGCAGGACAAAGTGCCTACGTTGGTCAGGATCACGTGGCAGGAAAAAGTGCCTAGGTTGGTCAGGATCACGTGGCAGGACAATGTGCATAGGCTGGTCAGAATCACGTGGCAGGACAAAGTGCATAGGCTGGTCAGAATCACGTGCCAAGACAAAGTGCCTAGGTTGCTCAGGATCAGGTGGCAGGACAAAGTGCCTACGTTGGTCAGGATCAGGTGGCAGGACAAAGTGCCTACGTTGGTCAGGATCTGGTGGCAGGACAAAGTGCCTAGTTTGGTCAGGATCAGGTGGCAGGACAAAGTGCCTACGTTGGTCAGGATCAGGTGGCAGGACAAAGTGCCTACGTTGGTCAGGATCTGGTGGCAGGACAAAGTGCCTAGGTTGGTCAGCATCAGGTGGCAGACAAAGTGCCTAGGTTGGTCAGGATCAGGACAAAGTGCCTAGGTTGGTCAGCATCAGGTGGCAGACAAAGTGCCTAGGTTGGTCAGGATCAGGACAAAGTGCCTAGGTTGGCCAGGATCAGGTGGCAGGACAAAGTGCCTAGGTTGGCCAGGATCAGGTGGCAGGACAAAGTGCCTAGGTTGGCTAGGATCAGGTGGCAGGACAAAGTGCCTAGGTTGGCCAGAATCAGGTGGCAGGACAAAGTGCCTAGGTTGGCCAGGATCAGGTGGCAGGACAAAGTGCCTAGGTTGGCCAGGATCAGGTGGCAGGACAAAGTGCCTAGGTTGGTCAGGATCAGGTGGCAGGACAAAGTGCCTAGGTTAGCCAGGATCAGGTGGCAGGACAAAGTGCCTAGGCTGGTCAGGATCAGGTGGCAGGCCAAAGTACCTAGCTCTGAGGTTCTGAACAAGTTAAACATGATAAGCTTCCATACACTTCTGTAGAAAGCCAAGATGAGATAGATGGGAAACGTTGTTCACAAGCATTCTTTTCAAGCCTGCATGACACGGCTAAGACTAGAGGGGTTATTCCACACTGTTTTTCGCCACTTAGTCCATGTTCGCAGTGTGGCAGCAGATGAAGTAAGAGATGTTCATGCAGCAGCTCAGCTTCTTATCAGCCAAAACATAACTACAAGGAAAACGGGTATTCTATCAGACTCCAGGAGTGTACTTCAAGCCACCTCAAGCCTCAAACAAGGTATACTTCAGGAGTGTACTTCAAGCCACCTCAAGCCTCAAACAATGTATACTTCAGGAGTGTACTCCAAGCCACCTCAAGCCTCAAACAAGGTATACTTCAGGAGTGTACTTCAAGCCACCTCAAGCCTTAAACAAGGTATACTTCAGGAGTGTACTCCAAGCCACCTCAAGCCTCAAACAAGGTATACTTCAGGAGTGTACTTCAAGCCACCTCAAGCTTCAAACAAGGTATACTTCAGGAGTGTACTGCAAGCCACCTCAAGCAAGGTATACTTCAGGAGTGTACTTCAAGCCACCTCAAGCTTCAAACAAGGTATACTTCAGGAGTGTACTGCAAGCCACCTCAAGCAAGGTATACTTCAGGAGTGTACTTCAAGCCACCTCAAGCCTCAAACAAGGTATACTTCAGGTGTGTACCCCAAGCCACCTCAAGCCTCAAACAAGGTATACTTCAGGAGTGTACTCCAAGCCACCTCAAGCCTCAAACAAGGTATACTTCAGGAGTGTACTCCAAGCCACTTCAAGCCTCAAACAAGAAATATTTCAGGAGTGTACTCCAAGCCACCTCAAGTCTCAAACAAGGTATACTCTCACATGAAATAAAGTCTCAAAAAACAGATTTAGTCCTAAAGTGGATTCCGGCTCACTATGGTATCACTGGACACGAGAAAGCAGATGAGCTCGCAAAAGCCGAAAGTGGCGGCTAGCAGACTCCCCATCCTCATAGAAATAAAGAAGGAAAGACACTCATCAAACGATCCATGAGGACAGAATGGAGAGACCAGCACAAAGAATACAAGCCAGAAAATGACAGCATAGACCACATTAGGCAGAGATGGGCAGACAAAGAACTTCAGACTCAGAACGGGACACTGCAGACTCAAGGACCACATCAACAGAATAGGTCTCAGAGACACCGCCACGTGCTATTGCGGAGCACACAAGCAAACACCAGAACATATTCTGCAGGACTGCCTAACCTATGCAGACCAAAAAGAGGCGGTCTGGCCTGGGGGGACTATGCTCGAAAAGCTGTGGGGGATCGGCGAGGACCTGAAATGCAAAGTCTCCTTAGTGAACCTCACCGGACTAGAAGCACAGTATCAGTTGATCGTGAACCTCACCGGACTAGAAGCCTAGCATCAGTTGATCGTGAACCTAACCGGACTAGAAGCCTAGCATCAGTTGATCGTGAACTCACCAGACTAGAAGCCTAGCAGCAGTTCATCGTGAACCTCACCGGACTAGAAGCCTAGCATCAGTTCATCGTGAACCTCACCGGACTAGAAGCCTAGCATCAGTTCATCGTGAACCTCACCGGACTAGAAGCCTAGCATCAGTTCATCGTGAACCTCACCGGACTAGAAGCCTAGCATCAGTTCATCGTGAACCTCACCGAACTAGGAGCCTAGCATCAGTTCATCGTGAACCTCACCGGACTTGAAGCCTAGCATCAGTTCATCGTGAACCTCACCGGACTAGAAGCCTAGCATCAGTTCATCGTGAACCTCACCGGACTAGAAGCCTAGCATGAGTTGATCGATGAAGAAGAAGAATTGTATGAGTGGCCATTGTTATGTTTCTGTCACACATAAATCCCTCCAGGAAACCACTCGGGTATTATAATTGAATAAGTAGGATATATATAAATTAATCAATGACCACATTTTAGAAAATGGCAGTGCAATCGCTAAATTATTAATCCACAGACTATAGACGTGGTTTGAGCAGACATATAGACGTGAAAAGTGTGTAATACCAGCGAGCTACAGAAACCATCAATAACCATATAACAATATTTGCTTGTCAAAGACTGTCCCTTCGGACATGCCCAGAGTGCAGACGGTGATGTCACTTCTGAATAACAGCATTAAACACACATTTTTTAAAACCCATATTTTTTCCCCCGCTAAATAAACCAATTAGAGCTAATTATAAACATTTAATGGGCAAATTAGCTAGCAGAAGCATTGTACAACGTTTGCAACATCAGCAAAAACAAAAACATTACATTTAAAATAAAAAGAACAAACCAATGAAGGAATGGATAAGAATAGGAACTCACAAGAACAAAAAAGTCAATGTTTGAATTTTTGAATTAACTGGGCTTTCAGCGTGGATAACAAAAACACACAAAAAAGCACACAAAAAGGGAGAATAAATGTTGAAATTAAAAATTACATAACATAATGAGTTCTAGGAAATGAGCTTATTGTGAAACTTTGGTTTATAAGGTGCTTCATGTTTGATTACGTTAGTTCGTTATGCGTTTCGTGTGGTGCATTTCCGAAAGAGTTTATTAGTCGTATCAGCCTCTTATATCAGTGTCTGAACCGGAGTTCTAGGGGGAGAAAAAATGGTTTCGCGAGAGATCATGCTGCATTAAAAAATACGGTTTAAAAAAATAAATTGAGCTCTGTATGTCGGTGACCAATTACCAGCCTTTATTTGGAATTAAAACTGTCTTGCTATTACGTGTATTTTATTTAGTATTCTGAGGCTTAAAAATACTGTACATAAGGAGACCTGTTATTGGCAATTGAAGAATTTTGAAGAGAAAATCATGAGCATTGAAAACTCCGAAGACTGACCGACCATCCAATGCACCAGAGACTAAACAATTTGGGAAATGGGAAACTAAAGCGGAGAAACTTTGCAGAAATAGCCAAAGCAAAGATGCACGAAGATCCCATAAACGCACTAACAACACCAAAACCCATCACTACTGTACGAAAACCTACCTGGAGGCAGGATATATTTCCAGAGGTGGTAGAAAATATACCAGGTATTGCAAACAAAAACTGCCAGACTGAAGAAGAAAGGAGAGATACTACCCTAAGCTTCATAAAGAAAAGCTACCCAAGCATGGACTGGACCCATGCATACACCGACGGTTCTGTAACAAACACTACACAGAACGGAGGGGCAGGAGCATTCCTGAACCTACCAAATGGCAGAAAAATAACACTGTCATTCGCTACTGGTAAGTACACAAGCAATTTCAGAGCGGAGGCAGAGGCACTGATGGCGGCAGTGGAAGAAATGGTGACACACAGTGAAAATGAGAGTCATATAGTCCTGCTGACAGATGCTCTCACCGTAGTCACAGCGCTAAAAAGCCAGAAAAACACTGAGCTCAATGACTTAAGAGCAGCACTCTGCAAACTGTGCCAGCAGTCCGCACCAAAAAGGGTAGTGGTACAGTGGGTTCCGTCACACTGCAACATCCAAGGCAACGAGGAGGCAGACAGACTGGCAAAAGAAGGTGCAAGACTACCACAAACAGATACCAATATGACGTACGAAGAGTCAAAACGGCTTATCAAAGCCAGATACATGACCAAATGGGAAACCGAACATACTGGTTACACCAAAAACGATGCCTATTACCAGTTGAACCGAAGAGAGCAGGTCGTTGTCTTCAGACTTCGCACTGGCCACAATAGACTGAGGTACCACCTATTCAACAAATTGAAGATGGGGTGTACCGACGAATGCCCGTGCGGTACTGGTAAAATGACCGCTGAACATCTGCTGCAGAACTGCCCGACATACGAGGACCAGAGAGAGCAGATGTGGCCATTACCAGTGGAACTGCAAGACAAGCTCTATGGCAGTGGCGAGAGCCTCAGGATGACCGCCGCTTTTTTCGAAAAAATAATGGTTACTGTCTGACTGCGTACGAAGAAGAAGAAGAAGAAAACTGCAGCAGACGTTGTAATGACACAATGAAAACACAGAAACAAATGGTGTTCTTAACGGACATTGTCAGTCAGTTAGGAGCCAACACAAATATTGCCTTAATGAAACAAAACTATGTCCCCTGATGAAGAGAATGCATTCCATCTCATTGCACGATTTTTGGTAGAGGAGGCTAACAGAATGTCAAGCGAGGGTGGACAGCTGGCTCTATCTTCTTTCTTCTTGTGTGGTCTCACTTTCTACCGGGTTGTCGTGGTATGTATCTGTCTTTCGCTTCTCTCGTGGCAGAGTAACATTTTCTCCCATTTTACGGCTCCATCAACCTGATATTATATATATATATATATAAATAAACTTATCAAGCGGCCAAGAGGTCTACCGGGCCTAGATACAGGAACAAGTGCGAAGCAGATCACACAGGTCAAATACCAAATGACGCATATTACCATCTCAACAGAGATGGAATCCACAAACGCTACAACGGATTAAAGATATTATATGTTCAAGAAGCTAAGGATCGTAAACACAGACGAATGCGTCTGCGGCACTAATACAACTATTGCTGAGCGTCTGCTACAAATGTGTCCACTATTCGTGGAATGAGAAAGTACATTTGGCTTGGCTTCGTTCGTTCTCAATCTCCCACTACCAATCCCTGAAAGTGCTTAAGTTGCAGAATGTAGTCCAGAGAATGGAATGCGTTGTGTCGTAGTTTACAGCTTGACTGCGATTTTGCACCTTTTGGTCCAACACATCCGACTTCAGCAAGCATTTTTTGAGTACCGGGTTAGCATTTTCTCTTCGATCCCTTCACCTTAGCCAGTCTGCTCTGTTGCAGCCTGTTATCCAGGATACCGCGTGGAGGTGTAGAAGGGTCTTCGCAGCTCTGGTTCGCTGGCCCTGATGCTAGCAGTCAGCTATGGGTCTCCGACCGCTGCAGCTCATGCGCTGCTCAGCATCTTGATCCCGAAAGTACATATGAGACACAGTCAAGAACATTCCTGGACAACTTCTTTCATGTTCGCCCATCCCATATGATGAAGAAGACCACTCTCTTTGTTCAGCCGTGTGTACAGCCTTTTCTTTTTGCTGTATCAACTGAAATCGATGACTTCCGCAATATGTCAGCCGCCCTCTCTCGTCCTGAGCTACATTTGTCCAGTGGCAAGAAATTATCAAGACGATGGGACATTTTTTACTTTTCCTTTGACAGTTGAAATGGATGACTTGCGCGGTGATTTGGATTACAGTGAGCAAAATTGCGCAATATGTCAACCTTACTCACGCGTCCTGAGCTAACTTTGGCCAGTGGGAAGACATTAACAAGTTGACCGGAGATAACACATGATGTAGATTTTTCTTTAGGGTTTACCCCCGAAGCCTTTCCTGTTAGCAGGCATTCCTCAAGGCAGCGAAGAGGGATGATATCTAATAAGTGGGGAAAGTAACATGACCAGGACTACGTTTCTTTGTTCAACGTTGAATGACAAAGAAATGATGTTACATATATTCAAAAAGTTGTCACAATGTGAGAGTCGAGGCCACCCACAGTGATAAAGGAAAAACGAATAATCTGGTTTGCCTGTAACCACAGAAGGTAGTTGAAGTAGTCAACCAAATTGTGATGACGTGCACGAACCCAAGATACAAGCTGCAATAATTTCACCAATGGCACAGCTATTTGAAGAACTAGTCTTCTTCTTCTTCATCGTACGCAGTCAAACATCAACCTTAATTTTTTTCGAAAAAAGCAGCCGTCATCCTGAGGCTGTCGACACTGCCATAGAGCTTGTCTAGTGTTGCCACTGGTGATGGCCACATCTGCTTTCTCTGATCCTCGAATGTCGGGCAGTTTTGCAGCAAATGCTCAGCGGTAATTTTCCCGGTACCACACGGGCATTCGTCGGTGCCACCTATCTTCAATTTGTTGAATTGGTGGTACCTTAGTCTATTGTGGCCAGTGCGAAGTTTGAAGACCACGACCTGCTCTCTTCTGTTCAACTGGTAAAAGGCATCGTTTTTTGTGTAACCAGTATGTTCGGTTTCCCATTTTGTCATGTATCTAGCTCTAATAAGCCGTTTTGACTCTTCGTATGTCATACTAGTATCTAGTTGTGGCAGTCTTGCACCTTCTTTTGCCAGTCTGTCTGCCTCCTTGTTGCCGTGGATGTTGCAGTGGGATGGAACCCACTGTACCACTGCCCTTTTCGGTGCGGACTGCTGGCATAGTTGACAGGAAGAACTAGTCGATCGCTGCTGGTAAACCTATGCGCACTATGACCTTGAGATGTCACATTGCGTAAGAGGGACGAGTGTCACAGGCAAGGTAATCAGCGCTACGGTAGACTGGCATCATATACACACAATTGGGGACGGCGTGTCCTTGTGGTTAAGTGGCACGGCTCACAACCAGAAGGTGCTGGGTTCGATCCCCATCACAGCACCGGCCGTTACCCCGGGGAAGCAAACCCTTAGAAAATGCAGGAGGAAGCAGACCCTTACATAAAATGCATGATGAAGTCGGATGCACTGGGCCGACAGGCGCAAAATAAAAACCACAGTGTAACGCACACACGCCTTGGGGAATAGATAAATAAGGCGAACGCAAAAAATAAAATAAAAAAAATACACACAATTTCACATCAAATGTCACAGGACCACTTCTATGAGGACACTAATAACCTGAGTCTAACCACTGCTTTCTCTAGACGTGTTCAAGATGGCGGTTGAATGTGTCCGAAGAAGGAGAAGACCACTAAGAGAAAGAAGCAGCAGGAGAAGAAAAAGAAAATGCAAAATAAAAACATGAAAGATAAGTTAAAAGACTTATTCTAAATTGCTAAGAAGGTTTGATGTTTTTTGTAAATAACACAATTTGTGGCGATCAAGGGAGATTCGGACCTGCAAAAGAGAGATTTGGCCCTGCAAAATAGAGATTCAGCCCTGCACAATGGAGATTCGGACCTGCAAAATGGAGATTCGGACCTGCAAAATGGAGATTCGGACCTGCGGCCCTGCACAATGGAGATTTGGCCCTGTAAAATAAAGATTCGGCCCTGCACAATGGAGATTCAGACCTGCAAAATAGAGATTTAGCCCTGCACAATGGAGATTCGGACCTGCAAAATAGAGATTCGGCCCTGCACAATAGAGATTCGGACTTGCATGAAAATGGAAATATTCAACCCCAGTGTTGAGATGCTGCCTGTGTATGGCTCTGCAGCGTTGAGAACAACTAAAACATCTGCCAAAAAGTACGGACTTTTATCAATAATTATCTGCGCAGAATTAAAGCTGTGAAATGGTAAAACAAGGTCCCAGATATTGCATTTTTATAGAGGACTGGCTAACCATCTTTCGACCAAGAAATATGAAGGAGACGATTTGTGGATATGGCATATATTGATCCATCTGTCCGTGTCCAAGCACCACCTCATATAGTGTTCATCCAGTGTTCAGCGACTTGAATTGGCTTTTAATTTGGATTCAGCATGTCGCCCTCGTCAAATGTATCCGGAAGGCGGAGACAAATCATTAGATGACCTGGATCTTGTACCGCACCACAGTTACGTGTATCCGGAAGTCTGGGACAAATCATCAGATGACCTGGATCTTGTACCGCACCGCAGTTACGTGTATCCGAAAGTCTGGGACAAATCATCAGATGACCTGAATCTTGTACCGCACCGCAGTTACGTGTATCCGGAAGTCTGGGACAAATCATCAGATGACCTGGATCTTGCACCGCACCGCAGTTACGTGTATCCGGAAGGCTGGAACAAAACACGAGACGACCTGGATCTTGTACCGCACCGCAGTTACGTGTATCCGGAAGTCTGGGACAAATCTTTAGAATACCTGCATCTTGTACCGCACCGCAGTCACGTGTATTTGGAAGTCTTCGACAAATTATGAGAAGACCTGGATCTTGTACCGCACCGCAGACACGCGTATCGCCGTCCGAAAACAACATCTCTTCATGTACCTCGTACATCGTGATACGCCAATTCGAAGTCTATTTATTGATTTCCAAAGAGAGTCAGGTGAGTGATGTCCAGGGGCAAGTTCCTCATGAAGCTCGATCCTTGGGACCTGTATCATTTCGTGCCATTATTCAGTGCGTCGACTTTCAGGGCTTGACTATGGGCTTTGTTGATTTAAGGAAACTCTGCCTGGAGTTGAGTCTTGTGATCTGCTCCTGGTGTCCAAACATTTGGTGTCTAGGGTCGGTTTCTTTTTTCACTCGTTAAATTTCAGCACACAGGCTCTTTCTGCCGGTAGGTGGATCTATGTCAAATATATGGTATATTTTAGCCTTGGGGTGTGATTTAGGCATCGTGACAAGATTCAGCCTGTCTCGTTTATTGCTATATAATCGATATATATATATTAATATTCGTTTATACATTAAATTCATGAATGATGTCATCAGATAATAAAACACGACAATTCATGTCTTCCCTTCTACACTTACGGACACGAGAGCTCTAGACATACAGATATGCTCTTACTAAAGATAACTAGATACGACTGTCGAAGAAGCAAGGCTATCGTGGATGCATGTGGAAAAGAACGCATTGGATAGATTGACTTGGCGAAAGTTGATTGAAGGCCAGTTCTTCGCAAGGCGCAAAGAAGTTTTTGATTGATTCGTTGATTGATCAATAAAATTTTTTTTAAAAATCAGAATTAAAAGCATTTCCAATTCTTCCAAAATTTACAACATACTGATCACGCTGAGAACAAGCTGGTCTAACGGGCATGCCCTGACATATTTGATAGTATATATATATCTATATATCAGAGGTGAAATAAAAACTTAACAGTGCGTGGCAACTGCAGGAGCAAGCGCCTTTTATTACTTGCCACTATAATAGATCCGTCATACCTGACCCAAAGTCAGAATGAGAAAGGAAGAGCGTTGTGCGTTGGGTAAGCTCCACTAGGCCCTAAGCATATTTACAAATTTAAAATGCGTAAACCTGTAATCAAATGTGAAGTCGGCCATTTTGTGCGGAGCGGAAATATTTAGAAGGTTAGAAAGATCTCAAGACTGCAGTGGTTCGACACGGTTACAGACGATAGCTTAATTGGAGAAGACGGGACAATGACCAGTTGATCAGGACATATTAAGATGAAGATGAAGCTGAATATCTCAAACAATGTAGAATTCTCAAGTCGGTATCACCAGGTAATCGCTGTCATGGACCCAAAGGGGAGAGGATACAAAGGAAGGCAAGTGAACACATGGAAAAGTGATAGTAAGACAGATACAAGAACAACGGGAAGAATTTAAAATGAATGAATAAGAAAGGATAGGACAGGTCCAGTTGGAGAAGGTTGGTAGCTGGTATATGAGTCCCAAGTTGATGATTAAGAAGAACAAGAAGAAGAAGAAGAAGAAAAAACTGAAAAACAAGAAGCAGAAGAAGAAGCAGAACAAAGAAGAAGAAGAAATAAGAGGTAGAAGAAGAATAACAGGAAGAAGAAGACAGAGGAGGAAGAAGAAAGAATAACAAGATGAAGAAAGAAGAGAGAAAAGAAGTAGAAGACGAAGAAACAGGTTGAAGAAGAAAAAAAAGAAAAGAAAGAAAGAATAAAAAGGAGAGAAAGAATGAAGAATCAGGAAAAATGAACAAGGAAGAGGAAGACAAAAATAAAGAAGAAAAACAATAAAGAAGAATAAAAGGTGGGGAAAAGAAATAGAAAGATGAGGCAATATAAAAAAAGGTGTGAAAGAAAGAAGAGCAAGACGATTAAAACGACGAACAGGAAGAAAAACTACCGAAGAAGAAGAAGAAGAAGAAGATGAAGAAGAAGAAGAAGAAAACAACAACAACAATAACAAGATCAAGAAGTAGAAGAAAAAGAAGAAAAAGAAAAAAAAAGAAGAAAAACAAATAACGTGAAGAAGAAAATTCCTCACGAGTTGACCTCAGCAATGAAAATAAATGCGCCAATAATAGCCTGTTTTTTTTTTTATTTCAACTGATCACGCTTGAGTGTACCTTTACCTGCAAATATCATAAGATATAAGCAGGTGCACTGCATAACCTTTAAACTATTTCAAGAGCTTTTCCTGACAGAAATAAGATCATGAAAGGCTGCGATATTTTTTGTGCGAATTTGGGACACTGTCCCACGTCTGCCTTGGTGGTGCCATTTTTCAAACACACTGCACGTTCATGTTTAGACTTTTCCCGCGCAAGGTTTTTTTTTTGTTTTTTGCTTAGATGTTTGCCTCACTAGTTTCTACTGGCGGAGGCGCGCCATTTTCCACAACAGACCGTAGTCCATTGGGCGATATCAGGACGCATAAACCAGTGCTTGGATGCATGTGTGCATCTGTATGTACCTATGCTAGGTTTGTGCGCCCTCAGAAGCTAGCCCAACCAAAGTGCAATGGAAGGGCCTCACCATGAGGGCGCATGTGAAAGTTGTGCAAGAGTGTGACTGTGGGACAGAGTCAAATGAAACAAAGTGAGGTGAGAGAAGAGAGAAAAGTGTTATTGTTCTAAAGTCTGAACATTTGTTTGCATGAGATTTTTTCGGGAGTGTAATAAACGTAGATGTTACCAGATCCTTTGGTACGCATCCAGTATTGTATATGTCTTTACACAGATCAGTAAGTAAATCTATACCAAATTCCTCTAGGGCTTCTATCATTTCTATGTTTTTGGAGTCCGGCCCTGTTGCTTTCCCTTTTCTCACAGTTTTCATCACATTTACCACCTCTGATCTTAGTGGTATTTCCTCGGATCTCTAGGTAGTAGAGATCGGACGTCCGTGTGGAATGTCGCGACAATAAAAATATCTCGGCAGTTGTAAATCGAAAAGAGTAGACTTAACGGCCGTTGCCTGGGCAAAATCAAAATTTTGTGAAAAATCTACCCAAACTATTATGGTTGCTACAGGCTTCCTGCATTGTACTGAGAGTCTCCAAAAAATATGGAGAAGAACAGAGCAAAAGGTAGAGGCTGCCGTCCATCGTAGACGATGATGGCATAATTAATTTTGCTAGCACTATTTTTAGTTAGGATTAACTGCGCTACTTTTTATCCTCACTTTTTCGTCTCGTGCCGCCCGACCCCAGTGGCAAGTCAAAGACAAGACGACTAGAGTGCGACTACGAGATGCAGGGGACTACGCATCAAACACACGTGAAAAAGACGGAGGAGTTCGAAGTCGAAGCCACACCTTGCTGATTTGCAGAGTTTAATTTTCTTTTTGGTGAACGCACTCAATTCATTATGAGTGGTATATCGGTTAACACATCCTTGGCATTCGTTGGTACCATTTCGTCCAGAATGTGGATGTTTCTGCCAAGACACATCTTCCCCTTGTCTGGGTTTTTCTGGAACGTCGCCGCATTTCTCTGTTCGGCCATGATGTCCGACTGGACAAGGAGGTCCCAGCTCACCAGATTCTTGAAAAGACAGTCAACAGTGCAAATGGCCCCCACCCTGCTGGCTGGAAGCGCCGGAGAGGCCGTCCCCAAAATACGTGGCTCCAACAGGTAGCATCTTCCCCATCTGCCTTAGAGGAGGCCTGGAAGCACACAGTTACAACTGGACATGGTGGTGTTCATCCGACGCAACGGGCCTCAGACACCTAAGTGAACATTATTATTATTATTATATCGGTTAGACCTGTTGCTTGTAATTGTATAAATTACGTCATTGACATGTAGGATACTGAGACCTAGTCGTGTATCGCATAGCCTTCAATATTACTAGCATTTTCTATACACTGCCCATTCTCATTGGAATATCATGAAGGGAATCTACGAGAACAACGTTCCAGCATCCTCATTCGAGCACTTCTCAAGGTGCAGCCAATGTAAAAGTAAACAGCACGGAGTTGAAACGGCGGCAGTAGTGGTGAAGCCAGACACAAGTAGTGAAACCAACGACACAGATCAGTAATGGCCATCTGGTCAGGGAAGAGATGTCACAGACCACACCAATGTCAGCACGAGCATTCCAATTGTCCGTTGATCACGTTATGACGAAACTACGCGACTGGAATAAGAAGCTGGTTGTCTACATATTCAACAGTTTTATGTTGGTCGCTGTGGTCGAGAGGTAAGGTACTGACCTCTCAAATCTATGAACAAAAACGATGGACAATTAAAGTCTACAAGTTATCAAGTGACCACTAATCTCAAGGGAGATGGGACCATAATGCCTGCATTCTGAGTGACTTCTAGTCATTTTGACATGCCTTGCCACTGGTCCAAGGTAGTTGGGACCAGAGAGTTAGGTTGATGATCAACGCAGTTTCTACCTCACTATAATCCAAATACAGCAGAAGTTACATCATCAAGACAAAACAGTCTGATGATGTCGGAACCATCGCTTGCAATTGGCAACTACCTTACTTAATAACTAGCTAACTAACTTACTAATTGTTTATATAGAAAATGCTTTACATAACATACTTGATTGCACCTGAATATGTTCAGTCAGTTTCTTGCTGAAAATGCCGACGACACAGCAAAGCTACGTATCTTTTGCGGCGGCTCCCAAATTGTACCTTTACTTCGTTAGGTACCTATTTATAGCTGAGTGAACTGGCAGAAGCGGTCATACCATGAAAACCCCACGATAAGATGCCCCTAGAACAACGGAAGACTGAGAAAATCACACGTTTTGAGTACCTCGGCTAAATTATAAGCAACAATGGAGATTGCCCCAATGAAGTCAGACTGAGAATGGCTATTGCAAGGCAGGTCAGATCAGGTCAGATCAGGTCAGGTCAGGTCAGGTCAGATCAGGTCAGGTCAGGTCATCCCGTAACCGGTGAGGTCGTTGGGGCACACATGAAGACATCCTCACAACCCCACGCCACCCCTCTCTGTCAGATGCCGTTGCCTGTGAATCTTCTGGTCGGAGACTGGTCCATTCTTTTATGTTGTCCTCCCATCTCTTTTTCGGTCGGCCTCTTCGTCGTCTGCCATGCACCTTCCCGTGGAGGATTTTGTTTGCAAGACCATTTGATCTCGATATGTGACCGTACCAAGTGAGTTTCCTTCTTTTGACAGTTGCCAAGAGGTCTTCGAAAGGCCCTATTTGCTGTTGTAATTCTATCTCGTATTTCCTCATTTGTAACTCGATCTTTGTACGTGACGTTTAAAAGTTTTCGGAAACATCTATCTCCAAAGCCTGTATCCTTCGTTGAAGGTCAGTTGTAACTGTCCATGTCTCACACGCATAGAGGACTATTGACAGGACCAGTGTACGCATTAATCTGATTTTCGTGCATAGTGCTAACCGTTTATCTTGCCAGATTTTGTTAAGCCGTGCAAGCGCCGCTATTGTCTGTGCTATTCTGGCCAACACCTCACATTTCGATCCTTCATCACTGACAATCGACCAAAGATATTTAAAACGGTCAACCACTTCAAGTTCCTGACCGTTAGCTTTAATCCTGCTTTTATCAAGGCAGAGGTTGAATAAAATGAGAAACTTATGGCAGAACTCTAATAAAATGACGAACATAAAAATCCTGCGAACTTACATCTTCCAGGTGGCAACGTACGGATGTAAAACGTGGACCACCATACAAACACTTCGGAAAAGGATATAATCTTTTGAACTAAAATGCTACAGAAGGGTGCTCAAAATACTATGGACAACGAAAAAAAAAAATGCAAATATCCTAAAAGAACTCAATATCGATAAAAATTGGTTAGTAAACAATATTTTGTCTGGAAAACTAAACTGTTTTGGTCACTTCAAACAACACTGTCATTCCCTACTGGAAAATACAAAAGCAATTTCAGAGCGGAGGCAGAGGCACTGAGGGCGGCAGTGGAAGAAATGGTGACAGGTAAAAGGAATGAAAGCCACATAGTCCTGCTTACAGATGCCCTGGCCGTAGTCACAGCACTAAAAAGCCAGAAAAATACTGAACTGAATGATTTAAGAGCAGTACTCTGTCAACTATGCCAGCAGTCCGCACCAAAAAGGGTAGTGGTACAGTGGGTTCCATCCCACTGCAACATCCAAGGCAACGAGGAGGCAGACAGACTGGCAAAACAAGGTGCAAGACTACCACAACCAGATACTAATATGACATACGAAGAGTCAAAACGGCTTATTATAGCTAGATACATGACCAAATGGGAAACCGAACATACTGGCTACACAAAAAACGATGCCTATTACCAGTTGAACAGAAGAGAGCAGGTCGTGGTCTTCAGACTTCGCACTGGCCACAATAGAGTTAGGTACCACCTATTCAACAAATTGAAGATAGGTGGAACTGACGAATGCCCGTGTGGTACCGGGAAAATGACCTCTGAGCATCTGCTGCAGAGCTGCCCGACATACGAGGATCAGAGAAAGCAGATATGGCCATTACCAGTGGCAACACTAGACAAGCTCTATGACAGTGTCGACAGCCTCAGGATGACCGCTGCCTTTTTCGAAAAAATAATGGTTACTGTCTGACTGCGTACGATGTACGATGAAGATGAAGAAGAAGAACTAAAATGCTACAGATGGGTGCTCAAAATACTATGGATAACGAAAAAAGAAAAATGCAAATATCCTAAAAAGAACTCAATATCGAGAAAATTTGGTTAGTAAACAATATTTTGTTGGAAAACTAAACTGGTTTGGTCACTTCAAACGCCATAATGGAATAGAGAGAACGATACTGAACAGCAAAACAGAATGGACCAATCTCCGAACAGAGGAGGCACAGGCAGCAACAGCTGACAGAGAGGGGTGGCGTGGGGTTGTGGGGCTATCTTCATGGGTGTACCAGTGATCTGATCAGTTACAGGAGGACCTGACCTGATCCAGAGCTAATCGCTCAAAGGAGGTTGATCAAAAATAGGAAGACGAGGAGAAAGAGAAAGAGGAATAACAGAGAGTGACAGATGAAGAGGAAGAAGAAGAGGAATGGGGAGTGGAAACAGAAGAAAACAAAAATTAAGAGAACAAAATTAGAGGAAAAAAAGGAAAAACAGTGAAATAAAAGAAGGAAGAAACCCCAGATGAAGAAAGGTTACTCCAATTAAGCCGCACGATTTTTGAGCGTGAGTGAGTGAGTCGATGCTCCAAATATTGCAGGATTTTCGTCATCTTTTTTTTTCGTTTTCTTTACCTTTTTACTCATTCACCATCAGACATGCACATTAATATATACATACTAATCGATAGCGACAAATCGATACAGTTTATGAAAATCGTGCTGGTTTACATCACTTAGATTATTGTTTAGGACCACCGCGGGCCGGGGGCTATGATATTTGATTTCGGGATCGAGGTCTGGATATTTACGGTGGGCTGGTTAGATCCGGAGTTGTCGACCTCTTGTCTAAGTCTCTTATGATTGGATAGAAACATGTTTAGTCTATATTTGTTATGAGGTTAGAATAATATGTGTAGTCTACATTTGTTAAGAGGTTAGAATAATATGTTTAGACTATGTTTGTTAAGAGGTTAGAAACATATGTTTAGTTTTAATTTGTTAAGAGGTTAGAAGAATATGTTTAGTCTATATTTGTTAAGAGGGGTTATAAAAATATGTTTAGTCTATATTTGTTATGTGGTTAGAAAAATATGTTTGGTCTACATTTGTTATGATGGGTTAGACAAATATGTTTAATCTATATTTGTTATGAGGGGATAGAAAAATATGTTTAGTTTATATTTGTTATAAGGGGGTTAGACAAATATGTTTAGTGTATATTTGTTATGAGGGGTTAGAAAAATATGTTTAGTCTACACTTGTTATGTGGTTAGAAAAATACATTTAGTCTATAATTGTTACTAGTGCTTTGAAAAATATGTTTAGTCTAATAATTGTTTTGAATGCTTACAAAATATGTTTAGTCTATAATTGTTATGAATGCTTACAAAATATGTTTAGTCTATAATTGTTACGCGGTTACAAAAAATATGTTAGTCTGTAATTCTTATGAGTGGTTAGAAAAATATGTTAGTCTGTAATTGTTATGAGTGGTTAGAAAAAAATATGTTAGTCCGTAATTGTTATGAGTGATTAGAAAAAATATGTTAGTCTGTAATTGTTATGTGGGTACAAAAAATATATCATTCTATAATTGTTATTTGTTAGTAGAAAAATATATGCTTAGAAAATATGCTTATTTTTCCTGATCGCTGTGGTGACATTGTTTCTTGTTTAGTCCGTCCATACTATACTGAACAACTCTACTTGAGGAGCGAGTAATAACATTAGAGTCAAGTGAAACATACTGATCAAGACCTCCTCCAGATGTCCTCCCTGGAAACATTATGTGTCTCTGCAATCTGGGCAACACGGTCGGGGTTGACAATGTAATCTCCATAATGGTAATCCTTCTGATGAGTCTCACGTTGCACTACAGCTAGCAGCATTCATGTACACTTTCACAAGTACCACTCGGGATGCAACGAAACGTCTTCAAGAGCTGAAATAACTCAATACGTGTGGCTTCCACAACAGTAACAACTCGTAAACCTTTAAAACGTTTGCAAGAGGCGCATAAAGGCATGCGACATTCCATCCGAGGGCTGGGAAACAATTGCTCAGGATCGAGGAGTTTAGATGGGGCATAGTGGTTGCCGTCGCTCGTAGAGGCCGTCTGAACTCAGAGAAAAGAGAAAGAATGAATAGATCTGGTACAACCCGACAAACCAGCCTCCTCAGCATGGTTTTACGATCTGTGGCAGGAACTGTCACTCATGAATCAGCCTTTACAGTCAAAGCAGCTGGCTGTGTCGAAATATAGAAAACAGAGCTGGACAAATCTCAACAGGGGGCGATGCGCATGGTCAACAGAGACTGAGACGCCAATGAATAAATAAAGGAACCTTTAACCAGACAATTTATCATGAAATCCCCGTATATAGTATGTTTTCAGCCCACACACTATCGTGTTTACTGTCTAATTTGTAATAATAATTGTACGTTCTGTTTGGGATGATTCGTACGCATTCTATACACCACAAAAGTGTTGTTGGCAGAGCTAACACATTCGATTTCAAGATGGTGATCAAGATGCTGAGCAGCGCATAAGCTTCAGTGGTCAGCGACCCATAGCTGACTGCTAGCATCAGGGCCTGCGAACCATAGCTGCCAAGACCCTTCTACACCTCCACGCGGTGATTCTGGATAACAGGTTGCAGTAGGGTAGACTGGCTAAGGAGAAGGGATCGAAGAGGGAATGCTAACCCGGTACTCAAAAAATGCTTGCTGAAGTCGGATGTGTTGGACCGAAAGGTGCAAATATCGCAGTAAAGCTGCAAAACTACGACACAACGCATTCCATTCTGTGGACTACATTCTGCCCTTTCGGGACTTGGTAGCAGGAGATTGAGAACGAACGAAGAAGAAGATTTCAAGATGCTGTCGGATGAGCACATATTCTATATACATAATGTCCTAGGTTTGTCTCAGTTGAAAAATCATATATATATATATATTTGTTGAGGAAGTAACAAATATGTTATCAATTATTGCGGATTACTCTCACAATTAACTTTCACAAAATGTCAACATTGCGAAGTGCTGATGTCATTTAGTATCGCGAAGTTTCGATGCGACATTTCACATGACATTTGCAGTCAGATCAGTAGCTTACATTGGATCTTTAATAATGTAAGCATAGGTTCATTCTTAAGACCGTTACTCATGGACCATTGATATTAAAATGTAAGTTTTTGATTTTTAACTGCATGTGAATTGGTCATTGATCCAGCGACCTGTGGGTTACTGCACTTTGGCACACATCAATATAGTGGTATTTGCAAGTGTTTGTTAGCTCTTGTTTAGTTCCGTAAAAAGTGTTCTATTTGCATGGCTTCGGAGGAAGAAACTATCTTCAATGTACAGTAAGTGTTTGATTGGAACTTCACCAAAAAATTTGACACTTTTATGAAGACATGGTTTGAAAAAAAATGGATGTGGCTGGGGGAGAACAGGATTGGGGTAGATATTAGGGGTGCGTGCGGGAATGGGGAGATGCCTAAATTGTTTAACATATGTTGTTTCTTTCATATTTCATAGTTCGATTAAAGGGCACTTCTTCCCCACGGGTGTTGCTAGTTGTTCATACTTGAAGTGTTAAAATAGCACAGCCGATTGTATTCACATCAAGGGGCGGGTCATAAAAACGTGTTCACAATTGAGAAAACTACAGCTTAATTTTTACAAAAACTGAACATGGAAAAAGTGTTGAAACAATAATGCCATTTCATTTTTTTAAATGAGTAGTTCAAGTGATATTTTTAACTAATTTTATTCCAACTGCTGAGGTCCGACGGGATAATGCATGTGACTGAAGAATATAGGCCGCATGTTTCTGCAGTCGTCTTGTATTGTATAAGTTTGGTTATCTTTTCTCCAATAGAAAAAAAACTTATGACTTATTGAAGTATTGAACGCATGTTTTCGTGGTAAGAAGACTGGTATTCAAGCCGCCAGGCCAGCTTTTCCACGCAAAGATTAGGATAAAGAAGAAAAAGATCAGAAGAAAAGGAGAAAGAAGAAGATGAAGAGAAATGAGAAAAAAAAGAAAGAAGAACAAAAAGGAGAGGGAAGAAAAAATGAAAGAAAAAGAAGCTGGCGGAAGAACAGTGAGAAGAGAACAAGAAGAAGTAAATGAATAAGAAAAAAAAGAATCAAAAGAAGTAGAAAGAAGAAGTGGAAAGGATGAAGAAGGTCAAGACGCAGAAAAAGAAGAAGAAGAAGAGGAAGACAAACAAAGAGGAGGAAGCGGAGAAGGAAGAGGAAGAAGAGGAAAAGCAGAAGAGGATTAAGGAGAACAGAAATAGAAAAAAGTAAAAGAGAAAACGGAAAAACAAGAAGAAAAGGACGGACAGGGCAAGACGAAGAAAAGGAAGAAGAACATGATGTTTATGCAGCAGAAGAAGAAGATGATGTTATGATGATGAAAAAGAAGAAAAAGAAGAAGCCACAGGGCCACATCAATGAACCCACACGATTGTTGATCTTGAGAGAGGCGATGATCCAACCTTTGCAGGATTTTCAGGACCATTTTTCTACATATTACCTCATTCGCCATCAGGCATGCACGTTAATATATGCACACTATTGATTGGGACAAATCGATACAGTTTATGAAAATCGTGCTGGTTTAGTCATAATTGTGTGTTCTCTTTTCAATGGTTACATTAATTCGATATCAATCAGATCGACACTTTTCAGTTTATTTTTTAACACAGGTCCTCAACTTTAAAAAAATATATTTTTTATTTTAAATGTTTGCCTTACTACTTTCTACTGGCGGAGGCGCGCCTATTCCACCCCAGACCGTAGTCCATTGGGTGATAAACCAGTGCTTAGATGCATGTGTGCGTCTGTATGTACCTATGCTAGGTTTGTGCGGTCTCAGAAGGAACCCAAAGTGCAATGGAAGGGCCTTACCCTGACGGCGCGTGTGAAAGTTGTGCAAGAGTGTCATCAACAAATGCATGCCAAGTCTTAAATACCTGGATTGTCCATTTTAACTAAGGGTTTTGTGGCTTACACTTGTCGCCTCTCACTGCATGCCTGAAAGGTTTATCGTTGCTATTCTGTGTTCGCGTTTCGAGTTCTGGCAACATTTGGGCGATTAATGCCATATCTTCTTTTGCTCTTGCTATGTGATGTAGCAGATAGGTGGGATACGTAGATTTCTTATTATCACCAGGTGGAAGGTTTGTGCCGTCGAAAGGTGTACATTCCTGAGATTATCAGAGATACTCTCGAGCTACAGACGTCGAGGTCGGATCCTTGCACGTGGACCGGAACCCTTCATATGATATTCTCTTGATGCAGGCTGGTCATAATGCGTTCTGACTAAATGATCAAACAACTTGATTTGTTATCGTCAATGTAGGCACTAACTGGGATTGTATCCACTGTCTGTCTCAGCGGGGTGTTGTGGATTCTTTCACAGATTGTCTTTCGGGTCGCACTTCTCACAGCTCTGGATCTTACTCTTATGTGTTTCTAGTAAGGACCAAGATTGAAACTGGTAACACAATGTCGGAATAAACAGTGTATTTATCAGCCTTCTCTTAGTTGAAAGCACGCCTTGGTATATCAAAATCGGTGTAATTTGATAGTGGACACTGTTCGCCTTCTGAATTCTATGTGGCGATCTCTCTGTCCACTCTGTCGTCATCAGTAAACATACTTCCTAGGTATTTGAACTCCATTACGTACTTGATACTGCTGTCACTGCTGTAGGATTATCTCTGCACGTGTTTACAAGATATCCCCATAGTTTCGGTCTTGTCTGGTTTGATCTTCATGTCATATTCAATCAATCAATCAATCAATCAATAACTGACCTGTCAGCTCCCAGTGGAGCATAGGTCCTCAACAAATACTCGCCAAATCTTCCTATCATTAGCCAATTATGTTTGTTGCCTTTATATTTGGCCCCAGTTCTTTCTTCCATGAATGCCTTAGTCATCCTCTACTTCTCTTGCCCTGCGGATTCCAGAACAGAACTTGTCTGGTAATGTTATCAACTGGTTTCCGTAATGTATGGCCTATCCATCGCCATCGTCTCCTTCGTATTTCATTCTCTACTAGTATTTGTCCAGATATTTTGTAACGAAATGGAGATAGGTTATGCGGCGTTATAGGTCTTCTCTATTTTTGGTAAAAGATGACCTAATTATCTGCAAACAAGTTTATTTAGGGATTCCTCGTGTGAGTTAGCCAACCAGCGTAGTTTTATTCATATAAATTTTGAATAAAAGTGGTGAAAATTTAAAATACAACACAATTATTTTGTTGGTAAAGTTGGATGTTAGAGTTTCAAAAAGTTATGTAAAAACAATGTGAACAAAAAACATGGCCTTTTCTGCACTGGAAAATTCGACAGTTTGGTTCCTGTCCATAACTATCATTTCTATATTTAAATACAGGTATGCGCTATATAACATCCGTTGGGACAACGTCCTACTGCATATACGTCCGTGGTCCAATAAGGTTAAAATATAGTTCAGAAATATCGATCGTAGAAGGGGACGTAACGGACGTTAATGTGAACTTTTCCTTCTTACAAAAACACGTTTGATGCATACAATTTTGTATGTCTACAATAACTTAGATATTTAGTAAATACTATAGTGTCTCATATAACTTTGCCAGGTATACAGTACGGTGCTGGAGCAACGCCCAAATCACTTAACGCTATATGTCACAGAACGTATCGAGGACTCTAAACGACACATACTTGAACTACCTTTATAAGATTCAATCTTGCTTTCTCGTGGAACCTAACGAGACAATACGGTTCCACAGAATATCGGCTGAGAAACTCTGCTACATTACGATTTTAGATTATATTTTACATTTTTTAAATTGATAATATCGAACAAATCATCGCAAACACACGAATTCTAAAACAAGGTTTAACAACCTCCAGACTTAGCAGCAAACCGGTGAAATCTAAGCAAACATATAATATGCAATATGCTTTTAGCAATATAAACAGATTTCAAATCAATACAGAAAGGTTATCTGGAAATTCTTTCAGCACAAAGTAACAACATCAGGAATTATCAGATTGTAGTAAAAAATGGTCGAAACTAGGCGCTCTGAGTTGTCCACCTTTGACGATTTTTAATTTGTAACGGGTTGAGAGCGCAACCTCCTATATCGTGTGATGATGACATAATAATCCCTCTAGCTGTGAATGTGTAGCTCTTAACCAGCTCAATGTCTCCAGGACAAAAGAAAAACTTTTTACTAAGTTGGAGTATAAGGTCATGTTATGGACGTATATTTTCAGTATCCCTTAAGGGAGGCAATTCAGTATGTTGGTGTCCTTGGATCGTCGCGTCCTGTCAGGAACTCAGCAGACATATCTAAATCGTCCTTGGTTACTATTTTGCCAAATTGACTGCCAAACGGAAAATAGTGGGAATTATAACTTAACTTAACTTAATTTATTTATAGTGGTTCAGAAGTTACTGCAGAGAATGTATACTGCCAGTTTCCTCTACAAAATTTGATCTTAAAATAACAAAGTGCATCCAATCTATATTTTACTGCATTATCTGACCCTACCCACATTACTTCCTGTAGCAACACATTCCAAGCAGTCCTGCCAGCCCGCCTGTAGTGAGGCCACCCCTGACATTCCCTGCTACACCAGAGAACGTCACAGATAGTCAGACGTGCAACGTTCGCTGGCCTACATTTCTTCCCCATCCGTGGGGATAGCTAATACAGGACAAACAGCAAATAAATAGACAAGAATGCATTCAACTCATAGAATGAGGGTGGACTGCTGCAGTCTGGGCATAGACCACTCACCGCGGGTTTTGCAGCTGCACTTAAAGGGCCCGATCTTCTCCCCCCCCCCTCTTAATCCTGTCCCTCTCCAAGGACCTGTCCGGCTTGGTGACCCTGCCAGGAGAAATACTCCCGCCGGCATAGTTTCCGAGATATTTGAGCAGCACAAGAAGTCAAGGATGAGAACGGGTCACAGAACAACACAGACATAGATATCTTCCAACACAGACATAGATATCTTCCAACACAGACATAGATATCTTCCAACACAGACATAGATATCTTCCAACGCAGCAATCTCCTTAGTCAAACAACCCGAAAGAATGCAAGGTGACAAGCTTGACAGCTCAAGCCACGCATGGAGGTAATATAATGCATCCAATGGTCTATGAAGGTAATATAATGCATCCAATGGTCTATGAAGGTAATATAGTGCATCCAATG
This sequence comes from Ariolimax columbianus, assembly GCA_036924085.1. Taxonomy (NCBI): domain Eukaryota; kingdom Metazoa; phylum Mollusca; class Gastropoda; order Stylommatophora; family Arionidae; genus Ariolimax; species Ariolimax columbianus. The sequence goes on from JAVGWX010000012.1 coordinate 79,210,474, forward strand.
GTCTATGAAGGTAATATAGTGCATTCAATGGTCTATGAAGGTAATGTAGACGGCTCAAATACCGTATGATGGTAACAGAGTGGGTAGAAAGGTAGGATGCAGACAATATAGACGGTCCAAGAAACGTAAGATGGTAATAGAGTGGGTACAAAGGCCACATTCAGACAATATAAACGGTCCAAAGAACGTAAGATGGTAACAGAGTGGGTACAAAGGCCGCATGCAGATAATATAAACGGTCCAAAGTCCGTAAGATGGTAACGGAGTGGGTACAAAGGCCAGATGCAGACAATATAGACGGCTCAAAGAACGTAAGATGGTAACAGAATGGGTACAAATGCCAGATGCAGACAATATAGACGGCCAAAGTCATTTAGAGACATAATATGAAGGACATATGGACCTATGAAGACAGCAGATTCTCAGGGCCATATGTAGGCAATATAAGAGGTCCACAATGTCCAAGCACAGTAAAGGCAATATAAATGAATCACGGGTCGTGTGCAGACAATACATTGTCACGGGTCAAGAAGGAGAAAATTTAGTGCCAAAGGGACTATGAAGGCATTATAGAAGGCCCATATGTCGAATGCAGGCAATATAGAGTGCCCACGCGCAGAGTGTATGCAATTTAGAGAGCCCACGAGCTTATTGTATGCAATATAGAGGGGATAAAGCGTCGTAACAGACGGACTGTAACGGATGCATCTGTCTGTTAAACAACACAGCGAAGAACAAAATATCCACTTAATACCAAGATAATGACCATCGACGAAACACAAAAAACAGACATGCAATTACTCTTGAAAATTAAGAATTCTAAAACGTCACACGTTTTGAATATCTCGACTACAAAATCAGCAACAATGGAGACTCAATACGAGATCATGCAAAGAATTGTCATGACAATGCAGAGGTAAAATAAAATGAGAAACGCATGATAGGAAACGAACAAAACAACAATTCTGAGTACATGCATCTTCGTTGTGGCAATGTACGGACCATCACACAAATACTAAAGAATAAAATGGTATATTTCGAGCTGATGCTGCAGAACAGTTCTAAGAATATTCTGAACAGCTATTCAGAAAATATAACATGGACAAGTTGGAGATGGATGAGACATGTGGTGAGAATGTGTCGGACATGCCCGCAAAAACGGAACTGATATGCACATCGAGAGTGGGGGTGGAGGGGGGGGGGGGGCGATGAGAAAAACCGGTGGACCAAGAACTGCTTGGAGACATTCGACGGAGGATTGACTGTGCTGCGCATCGCTGACAATGGTCACTGCACGAAAGATTGTCCATGACAGAATGGCGTTAAAAGTCTGCGTGGAAGTCTCATGTGGATCTGTTACTTGGAATCATGGTATTCAAACATTCATGTTAATGTCTGTTCCCAGGTAGCCAAAGGCTTCGGCTGTAAGAAATATGTATTTTACAGCTTCCTGCGGCTAACTTTAGGCCTGGGGTAAGATTTAAAAAATTTGGGTAGATTTTCAACTAGATATTTTTGTTCAGGGCAGCGGCTGTGAATCCTACTCTTTTCGATTTATAACTGCCAATATAATTTGTAACGTGCTCGATACTGAACACTGGAGTCCGATCTCACTACCCAGAGATCAGGTGAATTTTTAGAAGAAAATCCACGTAAAAAATCACGGCCTCCCCCGTGATTCGAGCCCGCGACATTCGGCACTCGAGACCACCTTACCTCGAGACGACTGAGTCCCCCACCTTAGGCGGACACCTTACCTCGAGACCACTGAGTCCCTCACCCGAGGCGGACACCTTACCTCGAGACCACTGAGTCCACCACCCGAGGTGGACACATTACCTCGAGAACACTGAATCCCCCACCCGAGGCGGACACCTTACCTCGAGACCACTGAGTCCCCCACCCGAGGCGGACACCTTACCTCGAGACCACTGAGTGCCCCACCCGAGGCGGACACCTTGCATCAAAACCACTGTCCACAGGTTATAATGAGAATTTGATTTTTTAAAAAGAATTATGTCCTAAAAGCTAGGTAAAGATTAAAATTGGCTTGCAAACAGTATTATGTCTTAATCTTAGTTGACCTGTACTTCTATAGGAGAGGATGCCCATATGCAGGTCCAGCTCTGGTATGAGCTGGATGTAGCAGGTAGAAGGATTTCCTGCTTAGTGGCCTATGCTCGAGCAGCTTATTACTCCGCTGCAAAGGGTGGTTAACCGATGTGCGAATCCATCTTAAAAGAATCTATAACACAAGTCAAAGTAGACCCGCAGTCTGTTAGGAGCCATATGTGCTGCTCGAAATAAACAACCTAACCATGACGGGGGTTATGCCATGCCACACCTCATCGCCTCCTTTAACCTGTAGAACGCCCTTGTCCGTTCTCTTTGAACCAGCTCGGCCTGCAGAAACGGTGTGCGGAAAAAAATATTTTTTTTTTGAACGGAGTCACTCCTGACAGCCATTTTTTACTGCTGACTACGCCCTCCATATTATGCTCTCTGTGGGGCAGTTGTGCTATTCTTGTCTTTGCCATACACAAAGCCCCCGGGGCACTACTTGGAACTCAACATTACATCTTGGAAACTAAATTTGGTCATTTCAAACGTGGACATGGACTAGGAAAATACTGCACAAGAAGGTCACATGAATAAACAAGAGAGAGACAGACCGGCGAGATGATGCACACACATCATTAATGATAATCTGAAGTCTGTGGCGGAAAAACGGGCTTTCAATGCGACTTTGATGAGAGCGATGTTCTACAAAATCCATGCTATTTCTTAAACTCTGTACAAGGTATATCAACTCCTTCCCAAAGCCTGAATTCACCGGATCATGAATAATCTTCTTCCGCGTTCGTTCTGAGAAAAGTGCTGTATCGCAGTTTACAACAAGGATGCAATAATCTGCGCATTTCGGCCCAGCACATCCGATTTCAGCTGGACTCTTTTAGTATACGGCTTGCCTTCAGACTCTGGTACTTATCCCTTGGCCAGACTACACCAGTGACTAGTGCAGCCTGTTTCTAGGGTCGCCACCTGTAGGCGGAATAGGGTTTTCGTCAGCTATACTTAGCGGACCCTAACAGAAGTAGCCAGCTATGAGTCGCTGACCCTGATGCAAGCAGCCAACTATGGTTCACTGACCCTGATGCAAGCAGCCAGCTATGGTTCACTGACCCTGATGCAAGCAGCCAGCTATGGTTCGATGACCCTCATGCAAGCAGCCAGCTATGGTTCACTGACCCTGATGAAAGCAGCCAGCTATGGTTCACTGACCCTGATGCAAGCAGCCAGCTATGGTTCGCTGACCCTGATGCAAGTAGCCAGCTATGGTTCGCTGGCCATGATGCAAGCAGCCAGCTATGGTTCACTGACCCTGATGCAAGCAGCCAGCTATGGTTCACTGAGCCTGATGCAAGCAGCCAACTATGGTTCACTGACCCTGATGCAAGCAGCCAGCTATGGTTCACTGGCCCTGATGCAAGCAGCCAGCTATGGTTCGCTGGCCCTGATGCAAGCAGCCAGCTATGGTTCGCTGACGCTGATGCAAGCAGCCAGCTATGGTTCACTGACCCTGATGCAAGCAGCCAGCTATGAGTCGCGGGCCACTGTCAGCACATGCAGATTGTCAAGAATATATCAATCACAACTTTAATTTACTTGGCGTTTCTGATTTACGTGAGTCGAACAAAAACATAAATAAGTTTGCTCAGATACCACGCGAAGACAAAAACAAAAATGAATACTGGGTTACGACCGAAAGGTCTTCATCAGGGACAAAGACCAACACAAATATTATTTTATGGCGGATTTGGCGTGACCATTGTTAGTGATTTGCACATATGTATATCAAGTTTACTCTTTAATATTATACGTTTTGATTTAAACTTTGGTTATGTTAAGTTAATAGTCAACGTCACTGCAACGCTGGCCTACTCACATGTGCTCAGTCTCTAACATTATCATCATCATCATCCTCATCATTATCACCATCATCAGCATCATCATCATCACCACCTTCATCATCATCATTATCCTAATCATCATAATCACCATCATCATCATCTTAACCATCATCACCATCATCATCACCATCATCACCTTCATCATCACCATCATCATCATCATTCTCATCATCATCACCATCATCATCATCCTCATCATCATTATCATCATCATAACCATCACCACCATCATCATCATCATCACCTTCATCATCACCATCATCATCACCACCTTCATCATCACCATCATCATCATCATCATCACCATCATCATCATCACCATCACCATTATCACTATCATCATCATCATCATCATCACCACCTTCATCATCATCACCATCATCATCATCAACATCATCATCACCACCTTCATCATCATCACCATCACCTTCATCATAATCATAATTATCCCCATCATCATCATCACCATCATTATTATCATCATCATTATCATCCTCATCATCACCACCATCATCATCATCACCACCATCATCATCACTACCATCACTACCATCACTACCATCATCATCACCACCATCATCATCACTACCATCACCATCATCATCATCACTACCATCATCATCACTACCATCACCATCATCATCATCACTACCATCATCATCATCCTCATCCTCATCATCACCATCATCACTACCATCCTCATCATCACCATCATCACTACCCTCATCACCACCATCATCATCATCATCATCATCATCATCATCATCATCCTCACCATCATCATCATCATGATCGTCATAAGGTGCCCTGCTAGCTGATGTTTGAGATCATGGACCTCCATCCACTTGTATCACGTGTGTCCTTTACCAGCTCTGTTGCTGATTGTCACCCATGCCATCCTATCATCCATCTTCTCTCTCTCTAAACCTTCCTCTGTCTCTCTTTCCTGCTATCATTTTTGTTTAAGCCGCCTCTGCTCATAACATGCACGCAAAAGGGTGACTGTGTTCTTATAATTCGTGTAATAAGTTTTTTTGTGACTCATTAGTCTTCTTTGCAGTCAATGGAATCTGCAGGAGTCTCTAGCGGGAAATGTTAAAACAGTGTAGACACTGATGGTTCCAATAGCCCGCTGACTGTACATACTGCTGTTATGCTCTCTGATGAAAACCTCATTTTACCTACGTTTGATTTTAAAACTCTGAAGTCTTTGGATCATTAAAAGCGTGGATATATTTAAGATGTAATCATTTGTTGACCCCATTTATTTGATCCATATCCATGTTCATATTCTCAAAAATGACCAGGATAAGAGAGCAAACACATAAGCTTCAATCCAGCTCGAAGGACGTGGAGGAAGACTAACGTCTGGTCATGCACAATATACTGATCAGACATGTTAGTCGGGGTAAGGCAAAATATCATGGCCAAGACATTCACCTTCGCTTCCTCGCAGTCCTCATTGGAAAGAGGCTGTTTTTATGTCAGCCTGGCTAACAAGGTGAGGGATCGACGTGTTCTCCGTAGTAGTAAGCAACATTCAGATGAAGCCAAACTTAGCACAACCGCCTGGGGGACCCAGGTCCATATTCATCAGCATACTCAGAATGTGATGAAAGCTACTGCAACCAGCCACTTAACGTCCTTTTCAGGGCACACAAATGAGTAAATCTACTAATTCTGGGTATTCTTCTTCTTCTTCTTCTTCGTTCGTTCTCAATCTCCCACTACTAAACCTTGAAAGGGTAAGTAGCATAATGGAGTCCAGAGAACGGAATGCGTTGTGTCGTAGTTTACAGCTTGGCTGCGATATTTGCACCTTTCGGTCCAACACATCCGACTTCAGGAAGCATTTTTTGAGTACCGGGTTAGCATTCCCTCTTCGATCCCTTCTCCTTAGCCAGTCTGCCCTGCTGCAGTCTGTTATCCAGGATCACCGCGTGGAGGTGTAGAAGGGTCTCGGCAGCTATGGTTCGCTGACCCTGACGCTAGCAGTCAGCTTTGGGTCGCTGACCACTCCAGCTCACGCGCTGCTCAGCATCTTGATCCCTCTGGGTATTCGAAACAACAACAACAGCCCGAAGGCCTGAGGACTCTGTTTAACATTTAATATATATTTTACAATTTTGTGGTGCAGTCTCGTGTTTGGGCGTTGCACCATATATAATTTGTTGGACTGCATGCGGCCCCTGACCCACGAGTTTAAGACCCAGGTCTATGTATTTACAGGCACCGATGAGCTGGTCAGAAAAACAGCTGCTGTCATTACGCGGCTGCAGACATCCCGCAGTAATAGCCGGAAGTGAGCTATGAAACAGAGATTGATTGGAGGATAGAATGTTTTTGTTTTTTTTGCGCAATGGATATAAATGTCCGCTATGTTTATGAGTAGTTAAATGCTTCCATAGCAACCAGAAAAATGTCTCCCTATTATTTACCAGCCTCGTTGCGTCTTAGTAACAGGGTGGTTCAGGTATTATATCTCGCAGGTAGGGAACTATTTTAAAACACTGTTTCCGAGACGGGTCAGACTATCTAGCTGTTTATGTGTACCCGACTTAGATGGCAACGCGACAAGAGAATAATAATGGTCATTCCACCTCAGACAAAACTTAGAACTAGTACAGAGAGGTCCCGAATGGTTGACCGGCGTCTTTGAGAATGACAAGGACAAGAAGAACACTACGACATGTCGTAAGAGTCGACTAACTGTGGACATGACATAACATTGGTCATGGTTAGGTGGTTTGGAACAGAATAGATATCGCGTAAAAGGCTGCTGGTCTACCGTGCCCTGGTGTTTGAGTCTATTAAAAATGGAATTGCACATCGATTAAACACTCTCCTTGGCCCTTGTACCAATGCAGCCGAGTAATTATTTGCCCAAACCTAGCCCGGCTACATGCAGCCCACAGCTGGGACCTGCACATGGACATCTGCAGCTGTAGAAGTATAGATAAACTAAGACTAAGACTACAACTAAGACCAAGACTAAGACCAAGACTAAGACTAAGACCAAGACTAAGACTACAACTAAGACCAAGACTAAGACCAAGACTAAGACTAAGACCAAGACTAAGACCAAGACTAAGACCAAGACTAAGACCAAGACTAAGACCAAGACTAAGACCAAGACTAAGACCAAGACTAAGACTAAGACCAAGACTAAGACCAAGACTAAGACCAAGACCAACACTACAACTAAGACCAAGACTAAGACCAAGACTAAGACTAAGACCAAGACTAAGACCAAGACTAAGACCAAGACCAACACTACAACTAAGACCAAGACTACGACTGAGACCAAGATAAGACCAAGACTAAGACCAAATCCAATGAAATTATAATCTATGCATTCCCGACCACACTGTCTGCTACGGGGGACGATTTTGTTTTCCTTTGAGAGCGTCTTTAAGGCAGTCGGGATAGAGTGATTCTCTTTATTGGCAAGGAACCAGGTTTAATCATCGGTCTGAACACGCACCAGCCAACCCATATGAAACGTGAGTGAAAAGTAGCAAAATGAACAAGTGAAACATACTCATCATGACGTCACCTCACGTCTGCGTGGGGCTCTCTGAAAACATGGCTGTATAACAGCAGTCTGGCCAACGAAGGGCACCCACAATGTATTGCCCATAGAGGAGAGAGAGAGAGCGTTATTAGGTGCCTCGCACTGCACTACAGTCAGGGGTTATGATGTAACAGATCTGGAGGGATTCCGTGAAAAATATGTGGAGATTACACGAGAGACTTCTAGATGTTTCTTGATAGACCGATAAGGGTTTCACAGAAGACCTTCAGGGAATCCACGAAAATCCTATTGGGTGGTTCACAAAGGACATACAGGTAATTTGTAAAAAGACCTATTTGAGGTTTGCAAAAGATCATAATTAAATTATATAAGCAATCAATACTCATAACTCTCGATGTTTCCCGCTTAAGAACCAATGTAAAACAAAATACAAAATTATACCGAAACTGAACGACGGGATTAGTGCAAAGCGTAATTTAGTACAATCGTTAATGAGTGTGACAGAACAGAGACCAAACGCCTGATTAAGTACCAATGCATTACCCAAACGTGTTAGTCAGTCAATGTGCCAAAATAGAGACGAAATCCCTGACTAAGTAACAATACATAGCCCAAACATGTTAGTCAGTCAATGTGCCAAAACAGAGACCAAACGCCGGACTAAATAACAATATATAACCCAAACTTGTTAGTCAGTCAATGTGCCAAAACAGAGATCAAGCGCAGGACTAAGTAACAATACATAACCCAAACTTGTTAGTCAGTCAATGTGCCAAAACAGAGACCAAACGCCGGTATTACATGTGACAATTTGAACCTATAAATTCACGTCAAGGGAGCGATGAACCAAAATCCATTCTAAATATACAAGTACAGTAAATTCTCATATTGTTGCATGATGCGCAAAAGATCAATTGGTAGTGGAAAGTTGTTAAATCCTAAGGTTGTTGATTCGAATTCGGTTCGTTACAATTGTTGAAAGTTGTACAATAAAAACATTGTTTACTTAACTCATTTAAATGGACATTTGATGACGTGTGTCTTTATTATTGAAAAGTTTATTTAAATTAATAAAACAAAAATAATTTTAGTTCGCAGAAACATAGCAATCACTGAGCAGTCGTGTAATTCAGCGAGCGTTTACATGTGTTATATATCCTTTACCACGCCCTTGTCCGATCCTCTCTAACCAACTCCGCTTACAAAAACGGTGTGCGGAAAATTTGTTGTTGTTGTTGAACGGAGCCACTCATACACGATATTTTGCCGGTTAAAGTATCGTATGTTCGATTATAAATGGCTTTTGAACAGTTTTAATTTTGTATAAGCCGTTTGGAGCAAGCCGACTTTTTGCGAAAGGTGAAGTAGGTTGTTGAGAAAGATCTTTATCGAGTAGATCTGTTTATTTTGTTTATTTAGATGAAAGAACTACGTTTGAATTAGAGACTAACAGTTGTGTCGCTAGTGTAAATACAGTATCGATACATTGTTGTGGTTTCCATGGTTTTCTATCGGAGCGACTAGGTCTAGCGGTCGAGTCCAAATATTTTCCGAGATTTTCAAAAATTTTAAACTAAATCTTTTTGTATCTCAGAAACTAACAAACACACAACAAAAACAATAACACCCACATGTTCCTTATTCAAGTGTGTCTCTACACACAAGAAAATCATATTTTTTGACAAACAAACAGTAAGGTTACAAATTTTGAAATTTGACTACCATTGCGAGAAATTAAGAAATTAATTAGGTCAAATTTTCGCAATTAAAAACATGCGGCGTGAAGAGGGATATATTTATATATAATCTGACCGGAATGTTTAGAACAGTAACTTTTACTGTTCAATGTTGGCACAATCTTGTCTTGTCAATAAATCAAGCATAAATCAATCAATAAGAATATGCTCAGCTGCCTGTCGAGCATAGGTCTAGACAAAATGCATGTCGTCACCAATCGCTGACCTATCAACATCTAACTAAGTTTGTGTTGCTTAAAGTTTCTTAAATATGAACTAGTCAGCCCCATGCTAAACTCTTCTTAGCCGTCTCCTACGAGCTGCCAGGCAGGTTGCAATAATACTATTCTTTATTCCTGTTTCGAGCAATGTCATTGCAACATTTTTCATTGCAACATTTTTCATTGCAACATTTCTACATTGCACCATTTTTTTCATTGCAACATTTCTACATTGCACCATTTTTTTCATTGCCACATTTCTATATTGCACCATTTTTTTCATTGCAACATTTCTATATTGCACCATTTTTTTCATTGCAACATTTCTATATTGCACCATTTTTTTCATTGCAACATTTCTATATTACTGACATTCCGTGTCCATGCACCACGTCATACAGCGTTCATCCAGTGTTCCACAACTTGAATTGCTCTGTCGTTCGTCATCAGCATGTCGCTCTCCTCACACGAATCAGGAAGGTTGGGACAAATTATTAGATGACCTGGATCTTGTACCGCACCGCAGTCACGCGTATCGCCGTCCGAGTGACCCCCATCTCTTAATGTACCTCATACATCGTGATACGCCAGTTCCAAGTCTATTTATTGTGGTCTAAAGTGAGTAGGGCAAGTGATGTCCAGTGGCGAATTTCTCATGAAGCTTGATCCCTGGATCCTGTATCATTTTCTACCGTTTCCTTTGGGATCAAGACGCTGGGTAGCGCACGAGCTGCAGTGGTCAGCGACCCATAGCTGACTGCTAGCGTCAAGGCCAGCGAAACAGAGCTACCAAGACCCTTCTACACCTCCACACGGTGATACTGGATAACAGACTGCAATAGAGCAGACTGGCTAAGGAGAAGGGATCGAAGAGGGAATGCTAACCCAGTACTCAAAAAATGCTTGCTGAAGTCGGATGTGTTGGACCGAAAGGTGCAAATATCGGAGTCAAGCTGTAAACTACGACACAACGCATTCCGTTCGCTGGACTACATTATGGTACTTAAGTCCATTTAGGGATTGGTAGCGGGAGATTGAGAAAGAACGAAGCCAAGCCAAGCCATTTCCTGCCGTAATTCAATGCGACGACTTTCAGGGCTTCCTTATATGGGATTTGTTGATTTAAGGAAACTATGCCTAGATTTAAGTCTTCTGAATTGCAACATTGCTTTATTGCAACATTTATATACAACAAACTTTTAATATATCAGAATGTTGTCTATTCAGCAACATTTCTTTACAGCAACATTGCTATATTGTAACTTTTCTATACACCAAACGTTCACATTACAACATTTGTACATTGCAACATTTCGATATTGCACCATTTCTACATTGCAACATATCTAACTTTGAAATTATCGTTAAAAGAACACAAATAAAGAAAATGAGTAACAATAAAAGCCACATACAACAGACGTTCGCTATCTTTCAATTGCAAAAACATGTAAATTTTCCTTGCAGGTAATCAACTCTCCATGCATAATTTACGTAGAACTGTGGGATCGTGTTGAACCAACCGGCCTCTCGCGAGATGCCAGTTCCTGCATATTGGCATCAATTGTTGAGCGAAGTGACGAGGGTTGGAAGTGACTGTGAGTGAAAGGGTTGGTCTGAGTGCGGTTTTAAGAGAGGTGAGATGGATTAATTATGAAAGAAGAATAAGATATTGGAAAGTAAGGGAGAAGCTGGGAGCGTAGGTAAAGAGGAGAATATTTGATACTGATTTTGAAGATTTGATAGCAATATGATAAATAAGTGGAACACGGAGTTATAATAGATCATACAGGTAAGGTGAGTGAGCAAGTCAGGTAGCAGTAAAAAAGGCAAATGCAATGTTAGATAGGATACAATGAAATATTTAACAAAGGAGCAAGGAAGTGACAGTCAAACTGTATAAAGACCTAGATCAGGGCACTATGTACAGGTGAGGAGTCCTTATCTTGGGATATAAACATGCTAGAACGAAAGAAAATAATCTCACCATAGCAAGAAATCGGATGCAGCAGGCCCTAACATCGCTGGAAGAGTGGGCGAACTCATGGCTGTTCAAAATAAACGAGGAGAAAACCACATGCACAATATTCTCGCTTTCATTAAAACCCCAAAATACCAAATTAAGTCTAAATGGCAATTTCCTGCAGCCAAACGACAACCCAACCTATCTGGGAGTCACATTTGATCGGCGCATGACATGGAAAAGTCAGATTGAGAGAAACCGAATGAGAGCCAGGGAAAGAATGGCAATCATGAGGAAACTTGCTGGCACAAGCTGGGGAGCAGACGAAGGCATACTAAAGAAACTGTACACTGGAAGAGTGAGACCAGTTCTCGAGTATGGCATTGCGGCATGGACAACAGCAGCAAAGGCGAACTTCTATAAAGTTAACAAACTTCAAAACCAAGCCATGAGAGTTATAACAGGAGGCATGAAGTCAACGCCAATTGTAGAACTTGAAAAGATTACAAAACTGCAATCCATGACCGCTAGAAGAGACTGCAGAGCCCAGCTGCAGTCAGAGAAACTCCGAAGACTGACTGACCATCCAATGCACCAGAGACTAAACAATTTGGGAAATGGGAAACTAAAGCGGAGAAACTTTGCAGAAATAGCCAAAGCAAAGATGCACGAAGATCCCATAAACGCACTAACAACACCAAAACCCATCACTACTGTACGAAAACCTACCTGGAGGCAGGATATATTTCCAGAGGTGGTAGAAAATATACCAGGTATTGGAAACAAAAACTGCCAGACTGAAAAAGAAAGGAGAGATACTACCCTAAGCTTCATATCGAAAAGCTAGCCAAGCATGGACTGGACCCATGCATACACCGACGGTTCTGTAACAAACACTACACAGAACGGAGGGGCAGGAGCATTCCTGAACCTACCAAATGGCAGAAAAATAACACTGTCATTCGCTACTGGTAAGTACACAAGCAATTTCAGAGCGGAGGCAGAGGCACTGAGGGCGGCAGTGGAAGAAATGGTGACACACAGTGAAAATGAAAGCCATATAGTCCTGCTTACAGATTCTCTCGCCGTAGTCACAGCGCTAAAAAGCCAGAAAAACACTGAGCTTAATGACTTAAAAGCAGCACTCTGCAAACTGTGCCAGCAGTCCGCACTAAAAAGGGTAGTGGTACAGTGGGTCCCATCACACTGCAACATCCAAGGCAACGAGGAGGCAGACAGACTGGCAAAAGAAGGTGCAAGACTACCACAAACAGATACTAGTATGACGTACGAAGCGTCAAAACGGCTTATCAAAGCCAGATACATGACCAAATGGGAAACCGAACATACTGGTTACACCAAAAACGATGCCTATTACCAGTTGAACCGAAGAGAGCAGGTCGTTGTCTTCAGACTTCGCACTGGCCACAATAGACTGAGGTACCACCTATTCAACAAATTGAAGATAGGGTGTACCGACGAATGCCCGTGCGGTACTGGTAAAATGACCGCTGAACATCTGCTGCAGAACTGCCCGACATACGAGGATCAGAGAGAGCAGATGTGGCCATCACCAGTGGAACTGCAAGACAAGCTTTATGGCAGTGGCGACAGCCTCAGGATGACCGCCGCTTTTTTCGAAAAAATAATGGTTACTGTCTGACTGCGTACGAAGAAGAAGAAGAAGAAGAATACAAAGAAAAGCGATAAATCTGATATTGGGATTCCAGAATTACAGTTATGAGGAAAGACTCAGAAAATCCGGCCTAAAGTGTTAAAAAAAGAGAAGAATTCCAGGTGACTTAATACAGGTTTGTAAGAACATCAACGGAAAGGATAAATTAGACTATAACACGTTTTTCACATAAAGTACAGTAACCTACAAGAACAAGAGCGCACTGCTGCAAATTAATTAAAGAAGGTTCTAGATTAGATACTAGGACATATTTGTTTAGTCAGACAGTAGTGAATACTTGGAACGCATTGTCCCAGGAAGCAGTGGAAGCAGGTACAATTAATACATTCAAGAATAGATTGAATGTGCATAACTTTTACATCAAATGAAGTAAAAGTCGTCTAACCCAGTTTAAAATATATATATATATATATATATATACAGAGAGAGAGAGAGAGAGAGAGAGAGAGAGAGAGAGAGAGAGGGGGTAGAGAGAGACGAGAAGGATAGAGTGAGATGATAAGAGAAAAAGTGAGAGAGAAAGTGAGATAAGTGACATACTGTGAATGTCACCAGAGCTCACAAAACAGTAACGCGAGCACTGTAAAGATAAACAATTTCAAATGTGCAAATATAAAATTGTAAACTGACAATAGATATAAAGAAAGAGGACAACTACTACTACTTCTTCTTGTTTGTCTTCGTCTTCTTCAATCAACTGTTTGATGCTATGCTTCTAGGCCGGTGAGTTCACGAAGAAGACTGTGGGTCTCAGGAGACAAAGAGAAGAACAATAATGTCAGTTATTAGAGGTAGAAACTGAATGGTACTTGAGGAGGGAAGAATAGACCAACTTTAGTCTACCAAGAATGTTGTAATAAGTCACCAGAAAGGGTTGTTTATGGAACTGGCAATCTTACCAATGTGAAACGGAATTGTTATAGAAACCATAAATAGAGGAACATTCGTTAGTGCTATGGTGTTGACACGGTGTAGTGTTAAGTTTTATATGCAGCGGAAAAAGAGGCAAGGCTAAGGTGAACTAGTTCACTATGGTTGTAAGGGACTATTCTCTCAAGATATGAGCGAACGAAAGCACGAAAAGATGAGTGTTTGAATCCTGTAAATTTCAAGAGTACCTTTGTGTCAATGTAGGTGTACTCAGCACCAAGTCATATCGGATACCAAAGACAAACGCGGAAGACCCGTGCCCACAATGTACACGTAAAATAACTGTTGGTAATTGGAAAGAGCAAGCTGGTAGCCGCTGTCCAGGCAAGCATTCTGGAGATAACGAGATTCCTACCCAATAGTAGCTTGCCATTTCAACAAGTCCCAGAAATTCTGCTTTCACATTAACATAACTGATTCAAGTGGCGTCATGGTATTCAACATTATCTTCAATTCTTCGCCATCAGCTAATTGTTTGTCAAGTTTCCTGACGCTCTTGCGGACTGGAGATTCAGAGCACACGTACTATCACTGCTCTCTGGACTACACCTCACGGATGCATTGATTTAGATTAATGAAAATTAATCTAATTAATTAATTTAATTTAATCTTTGTACAGATTTCCATTAACTCCTGACAGACTCCCAGACATCGTGGAGTCCAAGTACTCTTTGCTAACCCCAAAAACTCTTCACTCACCACACTATTTCCCATGACTCTGCAGACAACCAGACATTTGCAGATCCCCAGGACAGATATTAATTTAAGAAACGTTAGTTATTCAAATAGTGTTTTCCTTAGGCTCCGATAAGCAACTTTTAGTCGTAACGTAACTGTTGTTCTCAGTATGTTAACCCATTCTGAACTGGCAAGAACTGTGTCTAATATTACTGTTCTCATTCTGACAAAAACAACGAATTTTCTTGCTAACTTCCATTCACAAAGATTGGTTACGTGGTGTTACATTTATTTTCTGAAACGCAGCTTTTGCATGCGAGATTCTTGTTTTTTGAGTGTGGTTTTTATTTTTACTAAGCAGTTGCCTTCCGTTCACTCAAATGTCTGGCACATATGTTCCCCTTGTCTTCCCGCGCACTAATGAAAGCTGGCTTAATGAAATGCTCGACCAGAATACTTTTCATTTGCATATGCTGCAAGGTGAGATTTACCTGTGGGTGGTTAACGAGTCTCGACGCTTTGAGATGTTCCAGATAAAATGTTTCCGTTGGGAGAGACAGTGTATACTGGCGGTTCTCAGTGTAGTATTGGCGATGAGCCATGGTCGTTCACAAAAAGCCATTTGGGTTCATGAAGAGCCATGGTGGTTTGTGACGAGGCATTGGGGTTTGTGAAGAGCCATTGGGGTTTGTGAAGAGCCATTGGGGTTTGTGAAGAGCCATTGGGGTTTGTGAAGAGCCATTTGGATTTGTGAAGAGCCATGGTGGTTTGTAAAGAGCCATGGTGGTTTGTGAAGAGCCATTGGGGTTCACGAAGAGCCATGCTGGTTTGTGACGAGGCATTGGGGTTTGTGACGAGGCATTGAGGTTTGTAAAGAGCCATTTGGGTTTACGAAGAGCCATGGTGGTTTGTAAAGAGCCATTGGGGTTTGTGAAGAGCCATTGGGGTTTACGAAGAGCCATGGTGGTTTGCGAAGAGCCATGGTGGTTTGTCAAGAGCCGTGGTGGTTTGTGAAGAGCCATGGTGGTTGGTGAAGAGCCATTGTGGTTTGTGAAGAGCCATGGTGGTTGGTGAAGAGCCATTGGGGGTCACGAAGAGCCATGGTGGTTTGTGAAGAGCCATGGTGGTTTGTGAAGAGCCATGGTGGTTTGTGAAAAGCCATGGTGGTTTGTGAAGAGCCGTGGTGGTTTGTGAAGAGCCATGGTGGTTTGTAAAGAGCCATTGTGGTTGGTGAAGAGCCATGGTGGTTTGTGAGAAGGCATTGGGGTTTGCGAATAGTCATTGGGGTTCGTGAAGAGCCATGGTGGTTTGTAAAGAGCCATGGTGGTTTGTGAAGAGTCATGGTGGATGGTGAAGAGCCATGGTGGTTTGTGAGAAGGTATTGGGGTTAGCGAAGAGCAATTGGGGTTCGTGAAAAGCCATTGGGGTTCATGACAATCTTGGTGGTTTGTGAAGAGCCATTGGGGTTTGTGAGGAGCCATTGAGGTTTGCAAAGAGCTATTGAGGTTTGCAAAGAGCCATTGGGGTTTGCGAAGAGCCATTGGGGTTTGCAAAGAGCCATTGGGGTTTGCGTAGGGCCATTAGAATTTGTGAAGAACCTTTGGGGTTTGCAAAGAGTTAAACGGGTCTGAAGAGTCGTGAGAGTCTTGGGGCTCTGTACAGTTATGGCTGTGTGTAGAATCGTGAGAGTCCTAGCAAGCGAGGACTCGAAGTGTGGTCCACAAACAGCCATGTAGAGGCAAGTGAAGACTCGAAGTGTGGTCTACAAACAGCCATGTAGAGGCAAGTGAAGACTCGAAGTGTGGTCCACAAACAGCCATGTAGAGGCAAGTGAAGACTCGAAGTGTGGTCCACAAACAGCCATGTAGAGGCAAGTGAAGACTCGAAGTGTGGTCCACAAACAGCCATGTAGAGGCAAGTGAAGACTCGTATGGTCCACAAACAGCCATGTAGGGGCAAGTGAAGACTCGTATGGTCCACAAACAGCCATGTAGAGGCAAGTGAAGACTCATATGGTCCACAAACAGCCATGTAGAGGCAAGCGAAGTCTCGTTGGGGGGGCTCACATCACAAATTGTCCTGTAGGGAGCATCATCCTGTCCTCGATTTGGGCTGCGAAGACTTCTTGTCGTTATTAATAAGACGTGTTTAACCTTATTGGAGGTTGGCAGCTTGTCTAAGATTAGCTCTATTGTCTAGCATTAATTCCTACACAAACTACAGCTGTAAAGGCTAACATTATCCTTTTGGTCCAGACTTCTTGCTTTTAAAAGCCACCGGTACTAAGTTAATGTAACTTATGGTATTTCATTCGAGTGGGATATTGTGGCTCTACTTACATTCCGAGACGCACTTGCGAAGGTGGACCTGGGTAATCCTGGCTGTAGTGCAATGTAATTTTCCACAGTAAGCTCACCATTATGGGATCATAGTATCGACCCCCACCTCGATGCCCAGACTACTTCTTCTTCTTCGCTCGTTCTCAATCTCCCGCTACCAAATCATGAACAGGGCTTTGCAAGTACCAGGATTAGTTCGAAGAACGGAATGCGTCGCGTTGTAGTTTACAGTTTCACTGCGATAGTTGCAGCTTTGTCCGAGTTGTCTGACGAGGGCGTTGTGTATGACAAGGACAAGAATAGCACCACTGCCTCACAGAGAGCATGTCGTAAGAGGCGACTAACTATGTGGCATGGCATAACACCAGTCACGGTTAGGTGGTTTATTTCAAGCAGCATAGATTGCGCCTAACATCCTGCGGGTCTACTTTGCTCTAGTGTTTGAGTCTATTAGGATGTACCCGCACATCGGTTAACCACCCTCATAAGTGCTTGTTCCAACGTAGCAGAGTATTAAGCTGCTCGAACCTAGCCCGCTAAGCAGGAAACCTTTATCCCAGCTACATCAAGCTCATACCAGACCTGGAACCTGCACAGGGTCATCTGCTCCAGCAGAAGTACAGGTCGACTAAGAAATAAGAAGATATGCACCTTTCGGCCGGACAGATTCGTCTTCGGCAGCTGTACAGACTGCTGTAACACAACCTGTTTTCAGGAGCGTGACATGTGAGGTCCTTATCAACATGTTACACCTGATGCTGATGTTACTCCCCCCCTCTCCCCCCACCCCCCCCCCCCCCACCCCCCTGGAAGCTAGACAGGGTGTGCAAGAACATGGAACCCGTTCTCTGGAAGAGTTTGAGAACCAACAATGTACTCCTAAATATTGTCTAATAAAGCAAACATGCAGATATACATGTCCGTGCATTCACAACGCATGGGATCTGTCAGGACCGGGAGTCGAGCGAGGTCAAGATTGATGGAAACGGGACATTCAGTAAACTAATTACTAGACGCCTGGCAGAGAACAAACAGATCTACAAAAGGATAATTGAGCAGCGGTGTGGAAGCAATCTCAAGATGTCGAAATGACAAACGAAGACAACAGGGTAGAAGAAGTAATCAAGGTAGAGGAGATTAAACACACTTTCTCGTTATTTCAATGCAGGAGGAGATGCCCGATGATGGATTCGACTTTTCTATTAAATACATGAAGGATGATTCGACATTTTTCTGTAAGAGATTTATGATGATTCCTCGTTTCTTTCTAAGAGATGATTGATTCGACATTTCTCTTATATGAGATGTAGGAGGAGGAGTTCTACCTTTCTTTGTAAGAAATGAAATTGATTCCACTTTTCGAAGAGAAGAATGATTATTCGACTTTTCTTAATAAAGATGATGCTAATTCAACTTTCCTTAATAACAGGTGATTGATGATTAAACTGTTCTTAATACGAGATTAATGATGAATTCGATTGTTCTCTCTACGAGATTAACGATGATTCGGCTGTTCTCTAAGAAATTAAGGATGATTCGACTGTTCTCTTTCAGAAATTAAGGATGATTCGACTGTTCTCTTTCAGAAATTAAGGATGATTCGACTGTTCTCTTTCAGAAATTAAGGATGATTCGACTGTTCTCTCTAAGAAATAAAGGATGATTCGACTGTTCTCTCTAAGAGATTAAGGATGATTCGACTGTTCTCTCCAAGTGATACATGATGATGAAATCGACGTTTCCCTCAGTTTGAGATGAATGATCTTTCGACTTTTCTCTCCAACCGATGAATGCTGACGAATTATGCTCTCTAAGGGGCGAGTGATGGCTGAACTTCTCTCTCTAAGGAATGAGTGATGGCTCAACGTTTCTCTCTAAGGAATGAATGATGGCTCAACTTTTTTCTCTAAGGAATGAATGATGGCTCAACTTTTCTCTCTAAGGAATGAGTGATGGCTCAACTTTTCTCTCTAAGGAATGAATGATGGCTGAACGTCTCTCTCTAAGGAATGAATGATGGCTCAACTTTTCTCTCTAAGGAATGAATGATGGCTCAACTTTTTTCTCTAAGGAATGAATGATGGCTCAACTTTTCTCTCTAAGGGATGAGTGATGGCTCAACTTTCCTTTCTCTAAAAACATGTAGAAAGAGAAACGATCCTTCCAGTCAAAATTTTACAGAAAGATCGTCAGAACACCCTGGACAGAGAGAAGGACAGATATATACATTCGGTAAGAGTTGGACATGGAAGGAAACTAGTTTATCGATTCCATCATGTCCAGAACATTGAAATACTTTGTTAACATCAAGAGACTCACTGGTTTTGAGCAAACAGTGAAGGACGGTATGATGCCGGGTAAAAGAGGCAGGTGTAGACCGAGAAGACGATGACACCAAGATATCCAGGAATGCCTGGGCATAACTGTGACGAAGCCTGAAGATTTGGTTAGGGAACGAGTTTCTCTCAGACGGGCTGTGATGAGAGCGACGTTCTATAAAGAACATGCAACATGATGATGATGTACATTTTGTTGTTATTGCTGGTCTCCGTGTTTCAGGGTCATTTAATATAAAGTACTTCACATTTGTGTTAACTATTGTTATTTTTTCGCTTGACTTAGTGATTTCCATTAGTTTCTCAATGCAGTGAAAGTCCTCTCGCCGTTTGATATCTTATTTATATATCTTGACAATTAATTTTCTGCATCGAGACTGGAACGTAATTGAATAAACAAAAATTATTACAGAAAACGTTACAGTACAAGCACGTAAAGTGCTCTGACGCAGGCTTCGCGAAAAAGATGAACTGTAGTGGTACTCTATGCTCCGGCTGGAGTGACAGAGGACAAGAAGGTAGTTCGAGGAAAATGGAAATAGACAAAAACGCCATATCGCTGACGAAATAAAACTACACGATGACCAATCAAAAGAACCTCTTTACGTCACCAACACTCGTTCTACGTCACTTCCTCTTAGACCCAGTTAATTTCGTAAGTGTAGAGCTGTGATACGATTAGGCTTATCTTCGCGCGCCTGTGACCGCATGACGTTGGAATCTGGTTCGTCTGCGGTGTGCGAATAGCAGTGACAGTTCAATTTGGACGTCTCTGAAATCAGTGCTAGCACTTTTCATCCAATGTTCTTATAAATTCAATTTCTGTAAATGGTTAGGGCGATAAGAGAGCATCGTGGAGAGTTATATGTAGACAGACAATGCTAGATTCAAGAGATAGACAGACAGACAGACCAATGGGCAGACATAAGGACGAATAGACAAACAGACATATATATATATATATATATATATATATATATATATATAAATAGATATTTAGATAAACAGATATATAGACAGATAGATAGATAGATAGATAGATAGATAGATAGATAGATAGATAGATAGATAGATAGATAGATAGATAGATAAATAGATAGATAGATATATCGGTAGACAGAAAGCCAGGCAGACAAAAACAGGCAGACAGAGGCAGACATATTGACAGAAAGACAGACAGACAGATATATAGATTTAAAGATAGATATATATATATAGAATTATAGATAGATAGATATATAGATATATAGATAGATAGATAGATAGATAGATAGATAGGAAGATAGATAGATAGATAGATATATAGATAGATAGATAGATAGATAGATAGATAGATAGATAGATAGATAGAAAGATAGATAGATAGATGGATAAATAGATAGATAGATAGATAGATAGATAGATAGATAGATAGATAGATAGATAGATAGATAGATAGATAGATAGATAGATAGATAGATAGATAGATAGATAGATAGATAGATAGATAGATATATCCAGTCAAACAAACGGACAGAAGGAGAGATACGTGAAATAGAAAAATCCAGCACGCACGCTGCACGCCGATTGTAAAGGCATGTGGACTTTATTGATAATCCTTGTAAAACCGCTCAGTTGACCCCAGCTTTGTAAATATAACCCATACTTGTAAATTTATAATGGCAGACATGCTCAATCCAAAAACCGTCTGTTAAATTATGACAACAGACAGAAGTCAGCTACGGACAGTGAACTAGGACAGCAGTCAGCGACCAACAGTCGACCAGGAGACCAGTCAGCTACCGACGGTCGCTAGGAGAGCAGTCAGCGATCGACAGTCGACTAGGAAAGAAGTCAGCGACCGACAGTCGACTAGGAAAGCAGTCAGCGATCGAGAGTCGATTAGGAGACCAGTCAGCGACCGATATTGAGTTAAGTCATAACACTCAGCGACCGATATTGAGTTAAGTGATAACAGTCAACGACCAACAATGCGCTAGGTGACAGCAGCCAGCGATCGGCGGTCTACTAGGACAACAGTCTGACCGACAGTCGCCTAGGACAGCACTCAGCGACCGATATTGAGTAAGGTGACAGCAGTCAGCGACGGATATTCAATTAGGTGACAGCAGTCAGCGACAGATATCGAGTTAGGTGACAGCAGTCAGCGACGGATATTGAGTTAGGTGACAGCAGTCAGCGACGGATATTGAGTAAAGTGACAACAGTCAGCAACCTATAATGAGTTATGTAACAGCAGTCAGCGACCGATATTAAGTAAGGTGACAGCAGTCAGCGACCGATTTTGAATTAGATGACATCAGTCAGTGACCATTATTGAGTTAGATGACAGCAGTCAGCGACCGATATTGAGCTTGGTGACAGCAGTCAGCGACCGATATTCAGCTTTGTGAGAGCAGTCAGCGACCCACAGTGGACTACTTAGTTCAGGCTCTACAAAACAAAGTGTTAAAGGCGCTAACCCTTACACTAACCCTGATCCTAACCTTACCCCTAACCCTGACCATAACTATAACCATGACCATAACCCTAACCCTGAACCTAATCCTAACACTAACGTTAACCCTAACCCTAACCCTAACCGAAAACTAACCTTAACCCTAACACTAACCTTAACCCTAACACTAACCTTAACCCTAACAGTAACCTTAACCCTAACCCTAACCTTAACCATAACCATAACACTAACCTTAACCCTAACAGTAACCTTAACCCTAACCTTAACCCTAACACTAACCTTAATCCTAATGCTTACCTTAAGCTTAACACTAACCTTAACCCTAACCCTAACACTAACCTTAACCATAATCCTAACACTAACCTTAACCCTAACCCTAACCTTAACCCTAACACTAACCTTAACCCTAACCCGAACACTAACCTTAACCCTAACACTAACATTAACCATACTCCTAACACTAACCTTAACCCTAACCCTAACACTAACCTTAACCCTAACACTAACCTTAACCCTAACCCTAACACTAACATTAACCCTAACGCTAACCTTAACCCTAACCCTAACTGAACACTAACCTTAACCATAACCCTAACACTAACCTTAACTCTAACACTAACCTTAATCCTAACTTAACCCTAACCCTAACACTAACCATAACCCTAACACTAACCTTAACCATAACGCTAACACTAACCTTAACCCTAACCCCAACCCTTAGACGGAATAGAAACTCTGTCGCAACCCGTGCTGAAACTAGATGTGTAGGTCTTACAGTCACATCTAAAGCAGCAGTAAACTAGGATTCAACGTATCAATACTTCCTCTTTAGGAAGAAATAAGAAGACAAAAAAAGAAGAGGGGAATAAGAAGAACATGAATAGGAAGGAGATACATGTCCCACAAAACGGAGATGCAAAGAAGTCTGTTTGGGAAGCAAAATATCCAAAAAATATACATATCCGCACATTGTGTTGCCATCATGCTCAAGTGCATGTGAGAAAAGCCATCAGAAGTTAGGGGATACAACCTCAGTGATAACCTAAATTAACTTCTCTTTGCTGATGACCAAGCAATAATAGCAACCCCAGAAAACCACTGCAGGAACATATCAGCAATCTTAGTGACGTCTGTGCAGATTATACAGCATGGAAATCAAAACAAAGAAAACCGAAGTTATGACGATTGCAAGAAAAGAAATAGAAACACAAATAGTGTTACTTCTTCTTCTTCTTCTTCTTCTTCTTCTTCTTCTTCTTCTAATTTGTACGCTGTCAGACGTCAACTTGAATTTGTTCGAAGAAAGCAGCTGTCATCCTGAGGCTGTCTAGAGCTTGTCTAGTGTTGGCACTGGTGATGGCCACATGTGCTTTCTCTGGTCCTCGTATGTCGGGCAATTTTGCAGCAGATGTTCAGCGGTTATTTTCCCTGTACCACAGGTGCATTCGTCAGTGCCACCTATCTTCAGTTTATTGAATAGATGGTACCTGAGTCTGTTGTGGCCTGTGCGGAGTCTGAAGACCACCCCCTGCTCTCTTCTGTTCGACTGGTAATAATCATAATTTTTTGTGTAGCCAGTATGCTCTGTTTCCCATTTTCCCATGTATCTGGCCCTAATAAACCTTTTGGATTCTTCGTAGGTTACACTAGAATCTGGTTGTGGTAACCTTTCACCTTCTTTTGCCAGTCTGTCTGCCTCCTTATTACCTTGAATGTTACTGTGGGATGGGACCCGCTGTACCACTACTGTTTTGGGTATGGACTGCTGGCATAGTTGACAGAGTACTGCTCTTAAATCATTAAGTTCAGTATTTTTCTGGCTTTTTAGAGCTGTAACCAGGGACAGTGCGTCTGTAAACAGGACTATCTGGCTTTCATCGCTTTCGCCTGTCAGCATTGCTTCTACTGCAGACTTTAATGCCTCTGCCTCCGCTTTGAAATTGCTTGAGAATTTTCCAGTTGCCACTGTCTTACAAGACTAACAAGTAAAACAGGTGAAAAGTTTCGCGTACCTAGGTAAAATAATCTCAGCTGATAGAAACGGAGACACCGGATTTCAAAACAGATGTAATAAAGCAAGTCAAATCATTGAGCAAATGTATCCGATATTACTATGCAAGCACGTGACAATGGATGGAAAAAGAACAGTATACAATACACTATTTCTATCCACATTGTGCTATCCGTGCCATATTTGAACATTGGCAAACAAAGATAGAAGAAATATCGTATCAGCAGAGATAAAATTGCTGCGTAGAATGCTTGGAGTAACAATAACAGGCCGAATCAGAAACGAAGATATTTGGAGACCAGTATGTACAGCACCAGTGCTAGACTTCATCAAACACGCCAAGATAGCAGATAATATCCCTTAGAAAGCAATGCTTTATAGATACTGTGGACAACCAGGCAAAAAGATGGAAAGCTGAACTAACAAGCATGGAAGATCTCCAAGTACGAATCACATACTAAAGCCCGTCAAGAAGCCTCTTTAACCTGAGACTAAAAGGTACAAACAGGACAAAAACTGAAAAAAATTTTTTTTTTTAAAATCGAAAAAAATAAGCAGAAGAAGAAGAAGAAGAAGAAGAAGAAGAAGAAGAAGAAGAAGAAGAAGAAAAAGAAGTAGAGGAGGAACACGAAGAAGAGGATGAGGAACAAGATGAATCTCATCCTCTACTTCACTCACTCTCTATCTTTCCCCTTCATCCTTCCTTCCTGCCAGTGTTCCCTCCTCCTCTTATATTCCAACTCTTGACATTTCCAACAACATGTTAGAGCCGGTTCCCCGCATCCATCACGAGGCCTCTCGAATTTCCCTCTCTGATCCCAAATTTAGAAACGCTGTGACACCAGATCCTCCATTATTTAACCTCCTTATCTCTTACCTCCCTTGTCCATCTGCCACTCCACCCTCCACAACCATTCATTCATTTATTCATGCAATTTTGTTGGGCGTGAAACCACGTCTGGACAGTGCTTCAGCTTCCAAAATTATTACGTTTTCACTCTCCAAACCCAACTTCCTTTGCACTCACCGATTCTCTGCGTCATTGCAAATATTTTCAAAGGTTACGCATTCTATCGTTTCTTTCATGGTTGACCTCTTACACGTTGCTTTTCAAATTGACGTGACCTTGACATGCTTTAGTCTATAGGTCTCAAACATGCGTTCCCTGGACTGCAGATGACCCAAGATGAAGATTTATGTGACCCTTTCATAATTATTGGATTTAGCATTGGGAGAATTACAGTTACGAAGAAAGACTCAGAAAAACCGGTCTAGTGTAGTCAGAAGAGAGAAGAATTCGAGGTGACTTAATACAGGTTTATAAAATATTCAACGGTAAAGATAAATTAGATTATAACAAGTTTTTTTTACAACATGCAACCACTTACAAGAACAAGAGGGCATAGTTACAAATTAACTAAAGAAAGGTCCAGATTAGATATTGGGAACTTTGTTTTTCTATTCAGAGAGTGGTGAATGCTTGGAATGCATTGCCACAGGAGGTAGTAGAGGCAGCGTCAATTAATGCATTTAAGAATAGATTGAATGCGCATAGCTTTTAGAGCAAGGAAATGTAAATGAAACTGGTTGTATACAGACTATACAGAGTCTTCCAAATCAGTATACAGATGTTAAGTTAAGTTAAGAATAAAACACACGAACACACAGTTTGAGAAGAAAGGTTTTACATAATCTAGTTCTTGTTCTTCTTTGTACCTTATTGCGTTTGATTGTGTATGGCATCTGTATTCATTTCTGTTTATAAATCGTTGGTTATCTTTACCTAAACTTGGTTCACCAATTTATGAATTGAATCTGTCTGGCGTATCTGATGTATTCCACTCATTTTCGTACCCGAGACAGTTTCTTCAAGTAAAATATTTCCTAGCCCCTTTGACCTTGACATTCGACTTATTCCTCTTTGGCGTCTGTCATTAAAAAGGAGTTTGTGACGCTGTGTTATCGCTTACAGCGAGGCTGCTGTTTCAGCGCCCTTGCGCACGACAATGCTTTTGGTGTTTGCATGATTTCACAACAGTACTTCGCGCTATATCGTGATTGAACCAAATAAGAACCGTTAAAAAATGGCTAACAATTCTTCACAGCTGCCAAGCTTTCGTGGATGTCTGTTGGCGTGTTGCAGGTTACCTATTCAGCGGAAAGGCTTCGAGGGTAAACCCCGAGGAAAAATGAGTAGCATGTGATTTCTCCAGTCGTCTCGACTAAGTCCTGCGACTGGACCAAGGTAGCTGAGGATAAAAGAGTGAGGTTGACCACGGCGCAAAGCTGCCTCCCTTCCATCTACATTATCGCAATCAAACCAGTTGTCAGCTAATAGAACATATTGCGTTTTTTCAAGGTGAGTATGAGTGGCTTATTAGCACAGTGGTACTGGGAAAACTCCAGAGATCCTCAACAATAGCCCTCCAGTGGCTACTCTCCCTTTGCGGAATCAAGGGAAACGAGAGAGCTGACGCTCTGGCAAAAGATGGCAGCAAAAAGGCACAATTTAATCATAGAGTTCCATACAGAGAAATCAAGAACATCATCAGAAATCAGTACATTCACCAATGGAGAGAAGACAGAAACATAAGCAGTATACCAGACCAAATTCACCAACTCAAAATAAATCAACAAACTACCTTATTTCGTCTGATAACTGGACACTGCAGAATACTAGAACATCTATACCGACTGAAGATCTCACACACCGATGAGTTCCCATGTGGAACAGGATGCCAGAACACTGAGTACATTCTACAGTAATGCCCAATCTATAGGAAAATGAGATACCAGACCTGGCCAGAGGGTGCGGAGCTGAGACAAAATCTGTGGGGCAGCCGCTCCGACCTGGTGAAGACTACATCATGGTGACTGGCCTTCACATATAGCATGGCCAAAAGATCCTGAACGCAAAGAAGAAGAAAGAGCACAGTGGTAGAGCATTCACTTTTTATGACATAGATACGGGGTTCAATTCCCACTACCGGCAGCTCCATTCGGGGAACTGGCCACCCCACCTTACAAGCTGAGGTTTTGTATACCAATATATCTAACACCTTATTCCTGACCAGGAGTCTACTGAAGGACTTAAGTTATTTTACTAAGGTGGGAATGAAAAAGTGAAAATTCAAATTCACCATCACATGTTTCTTCTTCTTCTTCTTCTTCGTACGCAGTCAGACAGTAACCATTATTTTTTCGAAAAAAGCGGCGGTCATCCTGAGGCTGTCGACACTGCCATAGAGCTTGTCTTGCAGTTCCACTGGTGATGGCCACATCTGCTCTCTCTGATCCTCGTATGTCGGGCAGTTCTGCAGCAGATGTTCAGCGGTCATTTTACCAGTACCGCACGGGCATTCGTCGGTACCACCTATTTTCAATTTGTTGAATAGGTGGTACCTCAGTCTATTGTGGCCAGTGCGAAGTCTGAAGACAACGACCTGCTCTCTTCGGTTCAACTGGTAATAGCCATCGTTTTCACCATCACATGTTTAATAGTCAATCACATTTCCTAAAATTGTAATTGTGCCATTTCTTTTTCAACTGTCTATGCTCGCGCGGTTCGGATGATGTCGGCATTTGATCAGCCTACTCCAAAATGGCGATCACTTTTTTTTTGGAACGTAAGACTCCTGGCATGGATACCTCAAAGAATTTGCACCCCGAACAGCCCCGATATAAATTATGTAAACTACGCAACTTGGGACCTAGTGTTTCAAAAAGTTTTTCGCTGGAAGTTAAGAGACGTCAATTACATAAACCCCGAATTAAGCCACTTGGGACAACGCCATTATAATTCAATCGACGTGTCAATCACACAACGGGACATGTGTCTGGGGCAAAATGGTGACACCTTGAACAAAAAATGAAAGAGCCAGAATCTGGGTTAACTTATTATGTGCAACTGCATGAACTTTCTTTATATTTCGTCAACAAATACTGAAAACTTGTACTCTACATTTTTCATATTATCCGGTAAATTGTGTTGGTAAATGATATGTACTAATTTATCCTAGAGAAACGAAAAGTTCAGAACATCAGGAGTTTTGAATATCTCGGATCGATTATAAGCTACAACGTAGATTGTCAAAGACAAATAAAGAGTTGCCATGACACTACTGAGGTTAATTAAAATGACAATCTGTTAGCAGAACACTAACACAATCACACAAACAAAGTAGATCCTGAGGACTTGCGTCTTTCCGGTGGCAACGTACGGATGTGAGACCCGATCAACCACAGACACTCTACCGAAGAAGATTGAATCAAGACAGGTCAGGTAAGGTCATCCCGTAACCGGTGAAGTCGTTGAAGCACACATGAAGACATCCTCACAACCCCACACCACCCTTCTCTGTTAGCCACCGTTTCCTGTGCCTCTTCTGGTTGGAGATTGGTCCATTCGTTTATGTTGTCCTCCCATCTCTTTTTGGGACGGCCTCTTCGTCGTCTGCCTTGCACCTTTCCGTGCAGGATCGTATTTGCAAGACCATTTGATCTCGATATGTGACCTTACTAAGCGTGTTTCCTTCTTTTGACAGTTGCCAAGAGGTCTTCAAAATGCCATATTGCTGTTGTAATTCTATCTCTTATTTCCTCATTTGTAAATCCTTTGTACGTGACGTTCAAAAGTCTTCGAAAACATCTAATCTCCACGGCCTGAATCCTTCGCTGAGGGGTTATCTGTAACTGTCCATGTCTCAAGAGCATAGAGGAATATTGACAGGACCAGTGTACGCATTAATCTTATTTTCGTTCATAGTGCTAACCGTTTATCTTGCCAGATTTTGTTAAGCCGTGCAAGAGCTGAAATTGGCTGTGCTATTCTGGCCAACACTTCACATTTTGATCCTTCATCACTGACAATCGACCCTAGATATTTAAAACGGTCAACCACTTCGAGTTTCTGACCATTAGCTTTTATCCTGCTGTTGAAGTCCTCGGCGTTGTTGGTCATTAATTTTGTCTTGCCAGCGTTTATCTCCATACCATAATCAGAGCTGTTTCATCGAGTCTTCTGACCCATTCCTGGAGTTCTGCTTCTGAACCGGCCAACCCGTCGATGTCATCTGCAGAACGAAGGATGAATCAGATTGAATCATTCGAGCTAAATTGTGACAGTAGACTGCTTAAAATACCAAGGATAGCGGGAGAAAAAGCGCAGAAATTCTACAGGAGATGTGCTATATATAGAACCAAACTTGGTTAGTAAACAACGTTACGTCTAGGCAATTAATGTACTTTGGCCCAATTAAGAAACGAACGATGCTGAGGGGAATATCACCTGGCAAAAGAGGCAGTAACAGACCGAGGAGAAGATGGGCAAGGGATATTACAGAGGATCTGGGGTTAATAGTGGCAGAGGCAGCAGAGTTGATCAGGGATCTAGTGTGTTACAGATCGAATGTAGTTAGAGCAACGTTCTGCAAAGTACAGCCTACATGAAGATGATGATTTGTATTAGCTTTATTAATTAATATTACCAATACATTTGTCGGCCCGAACGATGTCGAGGTAAGGTGGTCGCCTCGGATGCTGGAGGTTGCGGGTTCAAATCATGGTGGAGACTGAAGTTTTTTTAACGTGGACCATGAGGTAAGAATTTCCTATGAATTGTGAGATCAGACAACCCGTGTGCAGTGGCGTGCACGCTAAAAAGCCCTTCACAAATGGAAATCGAAAAGAGTAGGCCTACCAAATGTCTGTGTCAAAGAGGGTCTGGTGCACCCAGGGATACAAATTCCAAAGTAAGTATCAAAAAGGGTTTTGTGAATTCTGGTATATAAATCCCATAGTACGTGTCAATAAGGGTTCTGTGAATCCTGGGAAATAAATCCCATAGTACGTGTCAAAATAAGGGTGTAGTAAACCCAATACCAGTGCAGGAAAAAGGGAGGTGAACCCTAAGAATCCTCAGGGAACACATTCTCTCAGAACTGGTGTAACATGAAAGGGACATGTCTAAAATGTTTGAGAACGGGTAACTGGTCTGAGTGTAAGTTATAGCTGATGCCTCCTTCTAGAGCTCATTTGTTAACCCATGTTTGTACGCTCGACAGCCTAGAGCAGTCAACCCTAACAGAGGACGGCAGATCATCTCCAACGTAGACGACATGGAAGAGCGGCAGGAGACAACGAATGAGAAAGTTAACCACTGATTTGTAATACGATTGATAGATTAAGTTTAGAGTTTATGTTATTTCAAATATGAAACGTCACGTACAAAGATCGAGTTACAAATGAGGAAATACGAGATAGAATTACAGCAGCAATAGGGCATTTTAAAGACATCTTTGCAACTGTCAAAATAAGGAAACTCGTTTGATACAGTCACATATCGAGATCAAATGGTCTTGTAAATACGATCCTCAACTGAAAGGTGCAAGGCAGACGACAAAGATGCCAGCCCAAAAAGAGGTGGGAGGACAACATAAAAGAATGGACCAATCTCAGACCAGAAGAGGCACAGGCAGCGGCCGCTGACAGAGAAGGGTGGCGTGGGGTTGTGAGCATGTCTTCATGTGTGCCTCAACGACCTCACCGGTTACGGGATGTCCTGACCTGACCAGACCAAATACGAGACTTAGAGACTGGGTTTATATTAATTACGGAGGTGACACCAACAGCTAGTTCTCGAATCATCTGAATTAGTTTAATAATAAAAAGTATTAATTTAGTAGTTCATTTCTTTTGTTGACATTGTGTAAAAATTATTCTTGTAAATATATGATATTATCTTGATTTAATGGTTAACGAAAGTTTTCATATTAATGTGTTGAAGGAGCGTCGTTGTGTAGTCTTTGTTGTATCTCTTTAGGGAACTAATACATCCAAGTAGGTATGCTACAAAAGCTACTGTACCCGGTCACCTAACGAGCTTTCATGGCCCACAAAAGAGTAACTTTACTCACCGTGTGCATTCTTCAGCAGCTGCAGCAGCAGCAATAACAACAACAACAACAACACCATCGAAGTGATTCTACAAAGAAGGCTTACATTAACAGATATCTTATTAAGACCAAATGAGACAAGTTGAACTCCCCTCGGGATCAAGATGCTGAGCAGCGCATGAGCTGCAGTGGTCAGTGACCCATAGCTGACTGCTAGCGTCAGGGCCAGCGAACCATAGCTGCCAAGACCCATCTACACCTCCACGCGGTGATCCTGGATAACAGGCTGCAGCAGGGCAGACTGGCTAAGGAGAAGGGATCGAAGAGGGAATGCTAACCCGGTACTCAAAAAATGATTGCTGAAGTCGGATGTGTTGGTCCAAAAGGTGCAAATATCGCAGTCAATCTGTAAACTACAACACAACGCATTCCGTTCTCTGGACTACATTCTGCTACTTAAGCCCTTTTAGGGTTTGGTAGTGGGAGATTGAGAACGACCGACGAAGAAGAAGAAGAAGAAGAAGAAGAAAAGAAGAACTCCCCTCACCGACCAACGCCACAAGTAGAAAGACAACTGACCTGAACTGAACTGTTCGTGAGACTGTGGTATTGTCTGAAGAATCACTACATAATAACAGGATTGTAAAAGGATGCTTTCCAGGTTCCTACACTTTCATGAATTGTATTTCGTATGTTGATATTTTGCACGTCCCTTGTTCGGTTCAGTTCAAGTTCCATCTTTACACCCAAGGTCGGATGCAATTGATCTCTAATATACTGAGGCTGCAGCAGGGCAGACTGACTTAGGAGAACGGATCGAAGAGGGAATGCTAACCCGGTATTAAAAAATGCTTGCTGAAGTCGGATGTATTGGACCGAAAGGTGCAAATATCGCAGTCAAGCTGTAAACTATGACACAACTCATTCCGTTCTCTGGAATACATTCTGCTACTGAAGCCCTTTCAAAGTTTGGTAGCGGGAGATTGAGAACGAACGAAGCCAAGCCAAGCCAAGCCATACTGGTTTTGAAGAATCTGCAGAGTCGGTATACAACCAGAATATTTTACATTCACTTGATCAGAAAATTCAAGTACGCATCCAAATGTTCTTGAATGCATTAATTGGCCCTGCCTCCACTATTTTCTGCGGTAATTCATTCCAAGCATTATCAGTTCAGTTCAGTTTATTCCGTAATCTATCAGGTCATTGGGGCACACATGAAGACACTCCCAAAATCCCACGCCATCCCTCTCTGTCTGTCGCCGCCTGTCGCCGCTTGTCTTGCCAGATAGGTTTCAGCCGAGTCAGCGCCGCTGTTGTTTGTGCTTTTCTTGCAATTACCTCTGGCTTCGATCCCTGTTCACTGATCAATGATCCCAGATATTTGAAACGTTTTACCATCTCAAGTTCCTGGCCATTTGCCTCCATTACAGATTTAAACCCTGCTATGTTATTAGTCATGAGCTTTGTTTTATCTGCATTTATTTCCATACAAAAACTCAGGGCCGCTCTATCCAAACTACCAATCAACTCCTGGAGTTCCCTTTCTGTGCATGCCAATACATAAATAGCATCATCAAATCGTGCCAACATGTCCTTTAAAGGTCGTCTTCATTACTCCCTCCAATAATATATTGAAGAGTGTTGGGGAGTCTCAAACCCATCGTCGTATTATAGCATTATAGCCAGGAAGAAGTTACGCTGATCATCCACCTCACTACCTCATCCCGAGCTGCTTTGAACCACTGGCGAGACTATCAGTCGGTCCGACTGGAGGTGATGCCGGATGCAGACATTCGCACGATCGCACCAAGAAATTGTTATTTTTAAAAACACTCCATGTAGGCCAGACTGGAAACGGAACATCGTGATTCGAACCCCATAAGTTGGGATTGTGAAACGGACGTTTCACCCCCTAGGCAACTCTGCCACGAAATTCGGTCGTATAGCATTACGGACATCTTGTGCGCAAGCCACTCACCTTTTCTGCTACTGCTTTCACCAAAGTGTTATTTTGGTCACATCAAAGGACAAGTATCTGAAATGTCTGGCTCTGTCTGACGTCCCCTGTACCACTGCACTTTAAATGAGTGCTCGTTTATAATTTTTAAAATGGGTTCATGTTTTGGCAAAAGCAGTTAAGGATATCTATATCAAGAACTGTCGTCAATGACAGAGTGTTAGTTTCTCATTGTACTATGTTTAGCCTGGACTGTTCCCGCTGTGCTGAAAGGCACCTGCATGTTATTGGTCTGTCTTAAAGTACACAGATCCGAGTGGTTCCAGGGTCACAGAATATCCTCTTCTTCTTTGTCGTTCATTCTCAAAAAGAATTGTCATCTGTTCTTCGTTGTTCGTTCTCAAACAGAACATCATCTTCTTCTTTGCTATTCTCAAACAGAACATCATCTTCTTCTTTGCTATTCTCAAACAGAATATCATCTTCTTCTTTGCTATTCTCAAACAGAATATCATCTTCTTCTTTGCTCATTCTCAAACATAATTTTCATCTTCTTCTTTGTTCATTTTCAAACAGAATATAATTTCTTCTTTGTTCATTCTCAAACAGAATATCATCGTCTTCTTCGTCGTTCATTCTGAAACTGAATATCATCTTCTTTTTGGTCGTTTATTCTCAAACGGAATTTTCAATGTTTCCTTCGTTCTCAAACTGATTATCATCTTCTTCTTCGTACAGCCTGTCTCCAGGGCCGCCATGTATATGCAGAATAGGATCTTTGTCTGCTCCAGTTCACTGATCCTAAAGCAACCAGCCATCTTTGAGTTACTGCCTGCTGTTAGCTCATTCACTGTGCTGTATCTAAGGCCTCTTTTATCCATTAAGGTAATTTTTCGTTCACTTTATTGTACGTATATATGTATGTGTCTGTATGTGTGTATCTATGCGTATACATGTATGTATGTATTTATGTATGTATGTATGCGTGTATATGCGTATGTTTCTATGTATGCGTGTGTGTGGATGCGTGCGCGAGTGCGTGGTGCATGCGTATGTATGTATGTATGTATGTATGTACATATATAATGTGCGTGTCTTTGTGTGTGTAAGCGCACTCTAATTAGTTTTCCAACGCATTGGAAAACAATATATAGTGCGTACTATACGGGTACAGTGCATATGGTAGCTCACAAAACATATGCTAGCTCACAAAACATCGTGGTTGGGGGGAGGGGGGGGGGGGCATGTATAAACTCTACCAAGGTTTGAACCCTTGTTCCGTAATCTGTTACTTCAAAAAAAAAACACTGAAAGATTCTATCCTGAACAAAACTTAGCATTTTTCCATTCTCCTTGGTGTCACTTCCGGTGGAAGTCATCACTAACGTATCAGGGTTTACAAACCTCAAAACCAAGCCATGAGAATTATAACAGGTGGCATGAAGTCAACGCCAATTGTAGAACTTGAAAAGATTACAAAACTGCAATCCATGACCGATAGAAGAGACTGCAGAGCCCAGCTGCAGTCAGAGAAACTCCGAAGACTGACCGACCATCCAATGCACCAGAGACTAAACAATTTGGGAAATGGGAAACTAAAGCGGAGAAACTTTGAAGTAATAGCCAAAGCAAAGATGCACGAAGATCCCATAAACGCACTAACAACACTAAAACCCATCACTACTGTACGAAAACCTACCTGGAGGCAGGATATATTTCCAGAGGTGGTAGAAAATATACCAGGTATTGCAAACAAAAACTGCCAGACTGAAAAAGAAAGGAGAGATACTACCCTAAGCTTCATAACGAAAAGCTACCCAAGCATGGACTGGACCCATGCATACACCGACGGCTCTGTAACAAACACAACACAGAACGGAGGGGCAGGAGCATTCCTGAACCTACCAAATGGCAGAAAAATGACACTGTCATTCGCTACTGGTAAGTACACAAGCAATTTCAGAGCGGAGTCAGAGGCACTGAGGGCGGCAGTGGAAGAAATGGTGACACACAGTGAAAATGAGAGCCATATAGTCCTGCTGACAGATGCTCTCGCCGTAGTCACAGCGCTAAAAAGCCAGAAAAACACTGAGCTTAATGACTTAAGAGCAGCACTCTGCAAACTGTGCCAGCAGTCCGCACCAAAAAGGGTAGTGGTACAGTGGGTCCCATCACACTGCAATATCCAAGGCAACGAGGAGGCAGACAGACTGGCAAAAGAAGGTGTAAGACTACCACAAACAGATACCAGTATGACGTACGAAGAGTCAAAACGGCTTATCAAAGCCAGATACATGACCAAATGGGAAACCGAACATACTGGTTACACCAAAAACGATGCCTATTACCAGTTGAACCGAAGAGAGCAGGTCGTTCTCTTCAGACTTCGCACTGGCCACAACAGACTGAGGTACCACCTATTCAACAAATTGAAGATAGGGTGTACCGACGAATGCCCGTGCGGTACCGGTAAAATGACCACTGAACATCTGCTGCAGAACTGCCCGACATACGAGGATCAGAGAGAGCAGATGTGGCCATTACCAGTGGAACTGCAAGACAAGCTCTATGGCAGTGGCGAGAGCCTCAGGATGACCGCCGCTTTTTTCGAAAAAATAATGGTTACTGTCTGACTGCGTACGCAGAAGAAGAAGAAGAAGAAGTATCAGGGTTTACCAAAGCTACCTCACGTCTATCAGAAGAATTGAGCGTACACCTCTGATGGCAGGACAATGGCTGGTATATCGACATGTCTGATGTGGAATGCATGCGCGCCGATCTCTGGTCAATGCATGCCTGCTACCGACATAGGAAAGGGATGCAAAGGAGGCGAAATGGGCGCAAAGAAAATCAACACTGTAATCTGCCAGGCGTGTCATCGTCGGAGCGTGATGAAAGAATGGTGGGATCGCACATCACGCAGAAACTAATATTGCTTGATTTGTGGTTGGCATCCTCCATATTGCAGAAACTAATATTGCTTGATTTGTGGTTGGCATCCTCCATATTGCAGAAACTAATATTGCTTGATTTGTGGTTGGCATCCTCCATATTGCAGAAACTAATATTGCTTGATTTGTGGTTGGCATCCTCCATATTGCAGAAACTAATATTGCTTGATTTGTGGTTGGCATCCTCCATATTGCAGAAACTAATATTGCTTGATTTGTGGTTGGCATCCTCCATATTGCAGAAACTAATATTGCTTGATTTGTGGTTGGCATCCTCCATATTGCAGAAACTAATATTGCTTGATTTGTGGTTGGCATCCTCCATATTGCAGAAACTAATATTGCTTGATTTGTGGTTGGCATCCTCCATATTGCAGAAACTAATATTGCTTGATTTGTGGTTGGCATCCTCCATATTGCAGAAACTAATATTGCTTGATTTGTGGTTGGCATCCTCCATATTGCAGAAACTAATATTGCTTGATTTGTGGTTGGCATCCTCCATATTGCAGAAACTAATATTGCTTGATTTGTGGTTGGCATCCTCCATATTGCAGAAACTAATATTGCTTGATTTGTGGTTGGCATCCTCCATATTGCAGAAACTAATATTGCTTGACCAGTGGCTGTGCTCCTCTATATTGTACACACTAATATTGCCTGATTTGTAGTTGGGCTCCTCTTACTGTATACTTGCACGTTTCATGGCTGACTCTCTACTCTTATAGATACTATAATTGCACGTTTCATGGCTGACTCTCTACTCTTATAGACACTATAATTGCATGTTTCATGGCTGACTCTTAACTCTTATAGACACTATAATCGCATGTTTCATGGCTGACTCTCTACTCTTATAGACACTATAATTGCATGTTTCCTGGCTGACTCTCTCACCTTATATTTACCATAATTGCATGTTTCCTGACTGAGTCTACAATTATTTAGACACTATATTTGCATGTTTCCTGGCTGAATCTCTCACCTTATAGATACCATAATTGTACATTTCCTGGCTGACACTCTAATCATATAGAAACTATAATTGCACGTTTCGTGGCTGACTCTCTGACCTTATATATACTATAATTGCTTGATTCTCGTGTTCAATCCAGTTCAAAACATTTGACTTCCACTGCAGCTGCTCCCTTTACAAAATGTTTTGATCGTATCATTTACAATCACTGGTTCAAAGGCAGTGTTTTTTTTTACATGATGATGTTGCTAGTCCCGTCCCAACACTCTTTAGTCACATTTTACGAGATGCTTGGAAGGTAGGTAACAGTGGCTCTATCCTTTACAATCTGGACGCGACTATAACACCCAAGAAAAATAAAATAAGACGCGTGTACCACACGCCGATAACAAACGTGAGTACGGCAAGTCAAGCTAGATCTGCAGAAGTCTTCGCCAAATGTCAAGGTCTATCTCTGTGTGTCTACCCATATGGCAGAGATAATCTAATCCAAAGGCGTATGTTATGTGGGAACCAGCAATCATTCGCTTTTTTTGTGTGCGTGTTTATCTCCCTTGGTCACGTGCATGTGTTCTGTTTATCCTCCAATACGGATGGCAATATCGAGCCCCAACCAATCGGCGCTTCTCAAACAACGATCAGTGGGCTTCTAGGACGTGCGCAACAAATGTTCTATGTGCGCCACAAATGTTCTATGTGCGCCACAAATGTTCTATGTGCGCTACAAATGCTCTATGTGCGCCACAAATGTTCTATGTGCGCTACAAATGTTCTATGTGCGCCACAAATGTTCTATGTGCGCTACAAATGTTCTATGTGCGTCACAAATGTTCTATGTGAGCAACAAATGGTCTATGTGCGTAACAAATGTTCTATGTGCGCAGCAAATGTTCTATGTGCGCAACAAATGTTCTATTCATTCGGTGTTCTTTGATAATTTACCAAAGTAAATGCAAATAAATACGGAAGCATCTTTATTGACGATGTCATCTGGTTCGTCAGACTTAACACTGGCTCTAGGGTTGTCTGAGTATGTCTTTCCATTTGACCCTATCCTCCGGTTGGTCAGACTTAACACTGGTTGTAGGGTTGTCTGAGTATGTCTCTCCATGTGACCCTATCCTCTGGTTGGTCCGACTTAACACTGGCTGTAGAGTTGTCTGAGTATGTCTTTCCATTTGACCCTATCATCTGGTTGATCAGACTTAACGCTGGCTGTAGGGTTGTCTGAGTATG
Organism: Ariolimax columbianus; assembly: GCA_036924085.1. Lineage (NCBI taxonomy): Eukaryota > Metazoa > Mollusca > Gastropoda > Stylommatophora > Arionidae > Ariolimax > Ariolimax columbianus. Next base: position 79,248,361 of record JAVGWX010000012.1, read on the forward strand.
TCTCTCCATGTGACCCTATCATCTGGTTGGTCAAATTTAAGACTGATTGTAAGGTTGTCTGGGTGTGTCTCTACATTTAAACCACATCCTCTGGTTGGTCAGACTTAAGACTGGTTATAAGGTTGTCTGCATATCCTTTTCAATTTGAACCTATATTCTGGTTTTCAGACTTAACACTGATTGCAAGGTTGTCTGGGTATGTCTCTCCATATGACCCTATCCTCTGGTTGGTCAGACTTAACACTGGTTGCAAGGTTGTCTGGGTACGTCTCTCCATGTGACCTTATCCTCTGGTTGGTCAGACTTAACACTGGTTGTAAGGTTGTCTGGGTATGTATCTCCATATGACAATATCCTCTGGTTGGTCAGACTTAACACTGGCTGTAGGGATGTCTGGGTACGTCTCTCCATGTGACCTTATCCTCTGGTTGGTCAGACTTAACACTGGTTGTAAGGTTGTCTGGGTATGTATCTCCATATGACCATATCCTCTGGTTGGTCAGACTTAACACTGGGTCTATGGATGTCTGAGTATGTCTCTCCATGTGATCCTATCCTTCGGTTGGTCAGACTTAACACTGGCTGTAGGGATGTCTGAGTATGTCTCACCATGTGAACTTATTTTCTGGTTGAAGCAATGTTGAGTATATCGAACGAACTATTTCACTATTGGAAATGAGGCCGGCACGCAGGTAGGCGAAGGCCTCAGTGGCTGAATCAAGGTTGCCGCTCACTGAGATGCTCAACACAGAGGGGCCTTTGCTGAGGGTCTAATAGCTGTCCATCGTTGTCGATGAGGACCGCCGACATCATCCCTATCACAGATTTCCCTGTTGGGTGTGGGTGCGCATGTGGCTGAACAGGCCAATGCGAGCACGAAAACATCTGCTACATATCGGGCACACGAGGTTTGTAGAAGGGGATGGTGTTCCCTCTGCTCTTAATTTCCGCGTCTCGCGTCTGCTCTGGGCTTTCACAACACGGTCGTCTTCACCGGCAGCTACACCCGATTTGACTGCGCTTCTCCAGTCAGATCTGTTTTGCGCAAGACATTCCCAGGTGTCGATGTCTATCTGGCAACTTTTTAGTGAGTCCTTCAGACCGTCTTTAAAACGTTTCTTTGGGCGCCCTCTCTCGCGCCATCCCTCTCTCAGCTCGCCCTAGAGAAGCTTCTTTGGGAGCCGCTCGTCTGACATACGGACGAGGTGTCCGGCCCATCCTAGTCGTGCTTTTTCTAGCAGTGCATGGATGCTGGGCATGTTAGCCCTCGAGAGAACCTCGATGTCAGTGACACGATCTTGCCATCGGATGTGGAATATTTATTCGCCTCAGGCAACCTGTGTGGAAGTGGTTTAACCTCCTCGCATGTCCAGAGTATACATTCCAGTTTTCGCGCGCGTATAGTAGAGTTGGAATGATGGTTGCACGGTAGACTTTGAGTTTGGTCTTGACGCTGATGCCACGACGTGCCCAGACCATCGAGCGCATTCTACCAAAGGCTGTGCTGGCCTTTGCAATTCTGCTTGCCACCTCATCGTCTAGGCTGACAGATCTCGACAGCGTGCTGCCCAGATATGTGAATTTGTCTACGGCATTCAACGTCTGCCCGCTGACTGTAGTCTCTGGTTTTGTGTACGGCATGCCTGGTGCTGGTTGGTACATGACCTCTGTTTTTTTGGCATTTATGGTCAGGCCAAAATGTTCGCATGCGGCAGAGAACTGATCCATTCCAACCTGCATGTTCAGTTCTGAGATGCTCATTAGAGCGCAGTCGTCAGCAAATACAAGTTCCCTGATTATGTCGCCAGCCACTTTGGTTTTGGCCTTCATTCTTCTGGAATTGAGTAACTTGCCATCTGTGCGGAACTTTATGGGTATTCCAAGCTCCAATGATCTGAAGGCGTCTGCCAACGTGGCCGCGAACATCATGCTGAACAAAGTCGGGGCGAGTAGACATCCTTGTTTTACTCCGTTTGATACTAGAAACGTTTTAGAGATTGCACCGCTGTCCAGTACACGAGCACACATGCCTTCGTGTAGCTGTTTCACCATTGTTATGAACTTGTTGGGGCAGCCAAACTTAGACATTATCATCCACAGCCCTCCTCTGTTTACTGTATCAAATGCCTTTGTCAAATCAATAAATGTGGTGTACAAGGCCTGATTTTGTTCTCGACACTTCTCTTGTACTTGGCGAGCGGCAAAAATCATGTCCACTGAGGGTCTAGCATTGTTTAAATACATCCAGACGTGAGAATATTCAAGTTTAACCTGGGTCCCGCGTACGTGTTTAATAATCTAATAAGTTAATATAAGATAAAACGCTAATCTGCACACTTCGTGACGACTGCAGGAACAAGCAACCGTTATTTAGCAGCTGTATACAGTTTCCATGGTGACCCCAGCATTTGGTATAACCGATGTGATTATACTACTATTGTTGTACAGGTGGGGGGAAAGAGAGGAGGGGTTATAAATATTGCTTAGAATGATGACGTAGACAACATAAATAATAGACAGGAAGCAACGACAGATGCCATTTTGTTTATGTTAAGAACGTAAACACTCCAGACCAGCCGAGCAATGAGGGATACTAGATAACAAGAACAAAGGGGAATAGATCGAGACAAAGAAAATCACGAGATATTCAATCAGCTGTAAGAAAGGATGAGAGAAACAAGAATTATGCAGCAGGATTGTCTTTGTACGACCGTGTATTCATCATAATTTATCGGGCTCGTTCCCTTTGAAGCATAGGCTTTGAACAGATGCTCTCTGACGTCTTATATTGTGCTACCTTCTTAAGCTCTACCATCAAGACTCCGACTGAAGTGACTCCTCTTCGACCTTTCCTCGTCTGGGTTTTCTTACCTTCGCACTCGTCTCTTTACTTGTGGGTTCCAATCCAGCGCATGACTTGTTATACTGTCCCTTATTTCCTGCTATATTGATAGTTGCCGTGTTTTTGTCCTACAACTTTGTGTTTGCCATTATCTCTGGTTATCTAACAGGAAGTATGCGACGAATACCCTTGTTAAGTCTGCCGTCGAATGTGATAAGTGGACGTGCCACGTTTCCCAGGTATTTAGCAGGACCGACAGGAAAAAGCCGCTATAAGCTCTAGCCACGGGAAGAACACCACGGTAGATAAATCAACCTACTGCCTTGCAGGTACCATCGGAAGATGAAAAAACTGTGGGAGATAACCCAACACAGAAAACTCAACCCGGCTTGCTGATGATGGAGTGTGTCATCTGCGGCGCAGAATCCGGGACATCAAGGCATCACGCATCAACATAATATTGCCATGCGACCGTCTACCCTATCGTCATGGTGTCGCTCCTACAAGTTAGAGGGGGGGGGGAGGGGCGGTGTCTGGGCCCAAGCCTCCAGCGGATCCACCCCAGCAACCGATATCTCTGCTAACCTAATGATCAGGGAGACTCAGAGAAGTATGAGATGCCAGACCTGACCAGAAGGTGCGGAGGTGGAACAAAAGCTGTGAGGCAGCAGCTCCAACCTGGTGAAGACTATAGACTTCATCATGACGACTGTCCTGTATGCAGATATACGAGGCGTGTTCAAATGAAACCGGACCTAACTGCATCAAGTGAACATACGTACGATGCGAATGATGACATCGCTTCTGATGTAAACACCACATTCCAACCGCCAAGTTTGCAAAATGTCCTTATCCTCTGATTTCATAGTTTCCTCCGCAGACCGTTGAATACATGGCGGGTGTGATACGGGATCCGTACAGAGTTGATCATCGAACGGTGATTCGGTTTCTAACATGAGTCGGTTTATAATGAAATTTTACAAACTTGACGGTTGGTATGTGCTGGTTAAATCAGAAGTGACGTCATCATGTGTATCGTACATATGTTCACTTGATGCAGTTAGGTCCGGTTTCATTTGAACACGCCTCGTAGCATGAAAAAATATCCTGAAAACAAAGAAGAAGAATAAGCAGGCCCGGCCGGCTTCAGATTCGTGTTATGTCGCACATACATGCACATTTTTTTAATTAAAAAAACTTTTATTTGGTATTCCAATATCAAAATAAAACTGAAAGATTTCATTTCACAGAATAATAGTTCGTTTTAACACAAAAGATATGACGCTTATTATGGTCCAATGGGTTGACACGTAATTTCTCAACCAGTATTCAGCCCAACTCCTGGGTTCCTAGCACAGTTCTTTGAGGATTCAATAGATATTGTAATATATTTTATTGACTCGCCGCGAGCGAAGTGTATAATCTGGGTCAGATGAAACATATTGATCACGTCCTAGCACGTCCACTTGGAAACAGACTGTCACGACTAGTTTGTGGAGCAAGGTAGGGATCGCTACCTGTAATCCTAAAGTGGTGAGCATAATTGGAAGCAACATCACATTGCACTACAGCCAGTAGGACCCCTGTCTAACTTCTCAGGTGCACCTCGTGATGTAAGATGAGCAACTGCAACGCGAGACTAAAGAGATTTTGACAAGAGCTAACTCCACTAGGTAAGGGTAGCTTCCAAAAAGGTTAACTGAAACCACAGTTGTAGCTTCACCAACTGGAACATTCTGATCAAACTGCTCGGCTGGATTACTTGCACTAACGTAGTTGTTGTCCATCACAAGTGATGAAGACCACTCACTTTGTTCAGCCGTGTGGACAGTCGTATCACTTGCTGTGTCCGCTGAAATGGGTGACTTGCGCGGTGATTTGGATTAAAGTGAGGAAGAAACTGCGCCATTTGTCAACCTCACTCACAGAGCCTAAGCTACCTTTTGCCAGTGGCAAGACATTCATCGAGACGACTGGAGATAGCATAGGATGCAGATTTTGCCTCAGGGTTACCGCCGAAGCCTTTCCGTAAACATGTAACCCGCAGGGTAGAAAGGTGGGAAGGCATCTAACGCAGTTTGTCGTGCCTTTTCGATAACCACAAGAGGTCGTATGGACAACACTCAGCGTGTGAGTGAGTCTGGCATCGCTCCCCAGCTGTATTTAGTTCATCATAGTAGCATCTAAAATTCCCACACGCCAAATTCATGAAGGTGAACCGGCAGAACTAACCCGTGAAATACGTCACAGGTATAAGCGTAGTGCCATTCAGCCGGAGTCCAGACCAGGATAAACGGATGAAAGAAATCACAAAAAAGAACGAAATAACAAGTCCAGACGGAAAACAACTCCACGTTTCCGTGAACACAAGTGTAGGTCGTCGACTAGTGTGAATTCCAGGCAAATACGTGGTCAGGCGGCATCCATAATGATCCAAAACAGTAGAGAAATGAAGACTCGCAGCCAGTTATGGCGTCATCTTTGCCAGAGAATGCACTAACTATTACTGCAGAAATGATTTGTTGTTGTTGTTGTTTAATGTCCGCAATAAGTATGTTTACTCTTTTTTGTGTACCATACCAAAGGTGTTAAGGAGGGAGTTGTAGTAGCTTTCCTCCCATCTCAAGCGTACTGAAGAAGGTGGACCACTGTTATCCAGGCGCTTGTGCAATGCTTGGCTTCATCTACATGACGCTCACTACTACGGCGATCACTTCGATCCACATCTCGTCAGCCTTGAAAACAGCATGTTTCCAGGGAAAGCTACATAGAAGAGACCATAACAATTTGTTTTCTTGAAAATACAGCCGCCTACGAGAACAAGGAGGCACAACCACAAATTAATTAAAGAAAGATCCAGATTAGATACTCGTAAATATTTTTCTTTAGTCAGACAGTGCTGAATACTTGGAATGCGTTGCCACAGGAAATATTAGAGGCGATGACAGTTAATGCAATTTAGAAAAGACTGCATGCGGATATATTTTTAGATCAAATGAATGTAAAGGAAATTACAGAATCTTACAGACTCTAAAGAGTCATTTCATACTCTAAAGAGTCTTCCCAACCAGTACAATGACTGGTTAAGTTAAGTTAAGTTCAGTTAATTTAAGTTAAGATAAGAGAGATAGTGATCTTGGACTGTATGTTATACCTGACCCTGACACAACGTCCTTATCAGTATGGTGTGCCTGACGCGACGTCCTGGTCAGTATATTGTGCCTGGCGCGACGTCCTGGTCAGTATATTGTGCATGACCCTGACCCTAACGCGACGTCCTGGTCAGTATGTTGTGACTGATGAAACTGGCGTCATATCTCCCAAAAATATTGATTGCACAACACAGGTTGTATTCCTTACAGATGTAATTTCAGTTCTGCAAACATTCAGAGGTTAACAAAACTTTAGATGAATTAACAGTCAAGAGAAGGGTAGTACTGCAGTGGATACCATCACACTGCGGCACACCAGGAAACGAAATAAGACAGGTATGCAAAAGAGGGAGCAGCAAGACAATAAAAATCCAAATAAACATCTTCCAAGAAAAAAGACCCGTTCTAATCCATCCGGAAAATCGACCAAATGGGAGACTTCTTCTTCTTCATCGTACGCAGTCAGACAGTAACCATTATTTTTTCGAAAAAGGCAGCGGTCATCCTGATGCTGTCGATACTGCCATACAGCTTGTCTAGTGTTGCCACTGGTGAGGGCCACATCTGCTCTCTCTGATCCTCGTATGTCGGGCAGTTTTGCAGCAAATGCTCAGCGGTCATTTTCCCGGTACCACACGGGCATTCGTCGGTGCCACCTATCTTCAATTTGTTGAATAGGTGGTACCTCAGTCTATTGTGGCCAGTGCGAAGTCTGAAGACCACGACCTGCTCTCTTCTGTTCAACTGGTAATAGGCATCGTTTTTTGTGTAGCCAGTATGTTCGGTTTCCTAAATGGGAGACAACTATCACTGCCTTGATCGAGCAAGACTTCTTATTTCCCTTGAGAGTGGGACATAACAGATTGTGTAACCACTCACAGACTACAACTGGCCCTATCACCTATGTTTATGTGATGTGGGGGGCAAGCAGCACAGACAGCTAAACAATTCTTACAAGGCTGATATGGGTACTGAGAACTGGTCCACACCTCCATCCAAAGTAATTTTGGAGCCTTGATGAACTCTGATCCGGCAAGATGTGTTGTAAGAAAGTAACCCATACCATTATTGCCGTAGGAGTGTGAGGTGCAATCTGGCGATCTCACATTTCAAAAGCTCGGCTTTTTGAAGGCGGTAGCAATCTCCTCTCCCTCGCCGCTTTACTTCCCGGACTGAACCGGTACCCATTTAAGGCTGGGTCGACCCGGGTGTCGTTGCGGTCTGCAAAAACATTTCCGCCACAACTGAGGAATGAACCTAGGACCACTCAGATGCGAAGCCAGCTGGATAACCACTGCGCTACGCGGCTCCCTAGGTATTGACGAATGAAGAAAAGAAGAAGATGAAAAAAAAGAAGATTAAGACAAAACAGATTAAGAAAAGAAATATAAGAAGAAGTTGAAGAAGAGAAAGAAGAACAAGAAAAATAAGAGGATGAAAAATGACGAACAAGATGAAGAAAAACAAGAACAGAAAAAAGAAGAATAAGAAGAAAAAATAGAGGTAGAAGAAGAAGACGATGATAATGATAAACAAGAAGACGACAAAGAAGAAGCAGAAGACAAAAAAGAAATGAAAAATGAAGCAGAAAAAAGAAAGAAGTAAAAGATGATAAAAAAGAAAAAAAAACAAGAAGAAGCAGAAGAGAAGATAAAGAAGAAGATGATGAAGAAGAACAATCATGAGAAGAAGAAGGAAAAGAAGAAACACACCTGTAGATGTAGACCGTACAGTACTGAGGGCAGTGGGCACTTAATAGGCTATTTAGAGAAAAAAAATCTCACTGCTCTGACATACGATGTTATTTATTAGATTTATGATATAGCCAACGCACTTTCATCTTGTATACATAATAAAGCCTAGTAGATTACGACAAGCTGCATAATAGTTGTTGTATATACAACTATATGATCACGCTCAGGTGCACCGAGCTGAGGGAATCATATTTTTATGCAGATGTACCGTGAGATCTTAAAACTATTTCAAAGACTCCTTCGTGATAATTAGGTTACGACAGACCGTTCTTACATTTTATTCCCGACAGGAAATTTGGTATAAGATTACTTTTACATGTTTGTTATTATTGAAATATGGGAATAGAGGGTGTGTGAGGAGTCCTTTTAAATGAAAGTGGAGAGAGAATGAGAGAGAGAGATAGAGTGAGAGAGAGAGAAAGAGAGGGAGAGCGAGAGAGAGAGAGCGAGAGAGAACTAGAGAAGGAGAGAAAGCGAGAGAGATAGCGAGAGTGAGAAAGAGAGGGAGAGTGAGACAGAGACAAAGAGAGAGAGTGAGAGAAAGAGAGAGAAGGACAGAGAGGGAGAGAGAAAGAGAGAAAAAGAAAGAGTGAGAAAAAGATAGATAAAGAGAGAGAGAGCGAGAGAGAGAGAAAGAGAGAGAGAGAGCGAGAGAGTGAGCGAAAGAAAGAAAGACAGAAAAAGAGAGAGAGCGAGCGAGAGAGAGCGAACGAGAGAGAGAATGAGAGAAAGAGAGAAAGAGAGAGAGAGATGCAAATAAATGATTTAGTAGTACGTCACTGACAGACAGGAAAAGGCACCCTCAGCTCAGCGTGTTACGCATTCACCAGAAAACTGCAGAAGAATCAAGACGTCAGAAGAGTAAACCAGGCACGTAATCCATATGGACTTTCAAGCCCCCAACACAACGATCGGTCGTAAAAATTGACGATAACAAGAACTACTGCTCTTAAAAAGGTTTATGTAAAACAGCAAAAACATGATATATCCTCTTAGAGTACAAATTATGTTTCCTGATTTCTGATCGTAATGTGGTCTTATCTCCAACACGTGGGCACTACTTCTGATGAAATATTTAAGTTGAGAAAAACTCTAGGATTAGTTTCATTTAGGATAAGCAACCTGGCATTCAAACAGTGGAGATAACGCCTCCATGTGGTGGATGACATATAATTTTAACGTTTAATTGTCACTGAAACTATTTCATTGCACAGCTTCAAAGATCAGGGGAATGGTTACGTCTCCAGATGGCGAGTTTTATAAGCGTAAGTTAAATTTTGTTGTTGGTTTCTTTCGATACTTTTTTGTTTCTAAGTTCTTTATTCCTGATGGGTGTTTGCTGTGATTGCGAGTTTACGGTTATCTTGCATCTCAGGGCAATGTAAATGGAAAATGGTTCACAGAATTGATATCAGTCCACTTGGGAACCCCTATGGTGATGTGGTTGCTAATGTTACTCGTATTGTAGTTAGGTGCGCTTGACGACTTTCTTTGATGGCGGGTTACAGTGGCTCTGCTTTTACCCTGAGGCTTACTTGAGAAGGTGAATCGGGATCTGGCTGGATGTAGTAACATGCTGCCACGAAACATCATGTGTTAGGGCGAGGTGATTAGAAGCTAGGTGAAGTCTTCGTCAGTATTTGTCACGTGACCCTGACTAACATATCTGATCAGTATGTTTCACCTGACCCCGACTAACATAGTCTGATCAGTATGTTTTACCTGACCCTGACTAACATGTCTGATTAGTATGTGTTTCATTACCCTGACTAACATAGTCTGATAAGTATGTTTTTCCTGACACTGACTAACATAGTCATATCAGTATGTTTCATCTGACCCCGACTAACATAGTCTGATCAGTATGCTTCACCTGACCCTGACTAACATAGTCTGATCAGTATGTTTTACCTGAACCCGACTAACATAGTCTAATCAGTATGTTTTACCTGACCCCGACTAACACAGTCTGATTTGTACATTTTGGCTGACCCTGACTAACATTTCTGATTAGTATGTTTCACCTGACCCGACTAACATAGTCTGATCAGAATGTTTTACCTGACCCTGACTAACATGTCTGATTAGTATGTTTTTCCTGACCCTGACTAACATGTCTGATTAGTATGTTTTACCTGACCCTGACTAACATGTCTGATTAGAATGTTTCACCTGACCCTGACTAACATGTCTGATCAGTATGTTTTACCTGACCATGACTAACATGTCTGATTAGTATGTTTTTCCTCATCCTGACTAACATGTCTGATTAGAATGTTTCACCTGACCCTGACTAACATGTCTGATCAGTATGTTTTACCTGACCATGACTAACATGTCTGATTAGTATGTTTTTCCTGATCCTGACTAACATGTCTGATTAGTATGTTTCATCTGACCCTGACTAACATGTCTGATCAGTATGTTTTACCTGACCCTGACTAACATGTCTGATTAGTATGTTTTTCCTGATCCTGACTAACATGTCTGATTAGTATGTTTCATCTGACCCTGACTAACATGTCTGATCAGTATGTTTTACCTGACCCTGACTAACATGTCTGATTAGTATGTTTTACCTGACCCTGACTAATATGTCTGATTAGTATGTTTTACCTGACCCTGACTAACATGTCTGATTAGTATGTTTTACCTGACCCTGACTAACATGTCTGATCAGTATGTTTCACCTGACCCTGACTAACATGTCTGATCAGTATGTTTCACCTGACCCTGACTAACATGTCTGATCAGTATGTTTTACCTGACCCTGACTAACATGTCTGATCAGTATGTTTCACCTGACCCTGACTAACATGTCTGATCAGTATTTTTTACCTGACCCTGACTAACATGTCTGATCAGTATGTTTTACCTGACCCTGACTAACATGTCTGATCAGTATGTTTTACCTGACCCTGACTAACATGTCTGATCAGTATGTTTTACCTGACTGTTAGTCTTCTTTCACCAAACATAATCAATCAATCAATCAATCAATCAATCCCAACTCTTCAACTCTCTGGGCATCTTAGATCCTCTACAAATACTCACCAATTTCTTCACCTATGCATGATATTTTCCAGTTCTCTCCTACACCCCGACCCACTCACCCCCACATATGTGCTCGACTTCCTTTCTCCGTGAGTATTGATGTCTGTCCATACTTCTCCTGCCCTGAGTATTCCAACCTTGAGGATCAGCTAATTTCCATAATGCGTGATCTATCCATCACCAGCTTCTTTTCTTCCCGTCTAGTCCCACTGACATCCGTCGTGTCATTCCCCGCAGTACTAACATATTATATACGTATATTTTAAATCTTTTCCAAACGCTTTAAATATATTTATAACTGAGATTATTATCGCTGTTTTTATGACGGTTTAACCGCATGGCAAGGAAGACGATCAAAGACAGAATTTATTTTTCTTGTTAGCGTTATTTCTCTTTTCCCCAAGCCGATGTGCCTTGCACTGTGTTCTTAATTTGCACGTATCGGCCCAGTACATCCGAATTCGGCAAGACTTTTATGTAAGGGCCTGCATTTTCTAAGGGTTTCCTTCCCTGGGGTAACGGCCAGTGATGTGATTGGGGAGTGAACCCAGCACCTTCGGGTTGTGAGCCGTGTCGTTTAACCACTACCCCACGCCGTCTCTTCAGAATTGGTAAATAGCCCCCAAGATATGAAACTTGAAATTCCTAACGGGATACCTTGCGAAGTCGACAAGGCACATGATAATGATAATGACAGAATAACGATAACTTATTTTTTTTAAATATATTAAAATCCCGATCAGTATGCACTTATATCAACTGGAGGATTAATTCAGCTGCGGAATAAATGCCGCTTGCCCCTGCAGTTATAGAAAGTAATTACAAATGAATTAGACGCAAAACACTTTCTGACATTTGTTTACAATATGTGACGGAAATACAAATTGACCTTTACAAAACACACCTGCAGTAGCTAGTAATACACTGACTAGTTCTGAAGTCCCACGGTATGAAAGGTGTAACGGTCAGAGGTAATTTACGACATTGCTGGCCCCGTAGGTTCTGGTATATCATTATGTTGAATCTCGATTGTGGCAGGGCGAAAGGATTATGGGAATGAGGTTAAAGTTCAAAGGTTGCTCTGGTTATCAAATTCAAAGAGGGTATAACACACTGGAGAGCTGGGGTGGATGTGTTCAAGGGCATGTGTGTGTATGTTCCTGTGTGAAAGAGAGACAATGTGTGTGAGAGGGAGATAGTGCAGACGCGTATGAGAGTGTATATGTAAGTCAGTGAGGGGGAGAGAGAGAGAGCGAGAGAGAGAGAGTGATATATATATATATATATAGAGAGAGAGAGAGCGAGAGAGAGAGTGAGTGATATATATATATATATAGAGAGAGAGAGAGAGAGAGCGAGAGAGAGAGAGAGTGATATATATATATATATATATAGAGAGAGAGAGAGCGAGAGAGAGAGTGATATATATATATATATATATATAGAGAGAGAGAGAGCGAGAGAGAGAGAGAGTGATATATATATATATATGTATATATATAGAGAGAGAGAGAGAGCGAGAGAGAGAGAGTGATATATATATATATAGAGAGAGAGAGAGAGAGAGAGCGAGAGAGAGAGAGTGATATACATATATATATATATATATAGAGAGAGAGAGACAGGGAATGAGATACTGACAGGTTATGTACCTTACTCCTCAAGCCAATCTCGTGGCCCCTTTTCCGAGAAGAAATAACAGAAGAACTCCACCCCTTTCGAACGACTATGGAGACCTCTAACAACCTCACCGAGTTCAACAATTTGCTATCGAAATCACAACAACAATCACAAACACTTTAACGGAAACTTCCTAAAGGCGGCCAACTTTACAGTTGGAGCTATACTCTGGCAGCAGTGTAACAGGGTGGCAAGAAATGCACTTATATTTTCGTCTCTTCATTACAGCCTAAGCACGCCAGCAATTCATCCGCTTGGAGAAATGTGTAAGGATAGGTCAGACAGCTAAACCCATTTGAGGAAACACAGTGAGTGTTAGAAAGTAATTGGTATGAACGGGGTTTTAATTCATATCGCTTGAGTGAGTCCGAATTCAACACAATACAACACTCAAGGTCCAATCTGTGACTCAACTTATCCACCCTATCAACAATATGTCAGGTTTTAAGTGTGTTTGAGACAAGTGAATTAACCTTCATGTAGACACTGCCATTCCGTTTTGCTTGCAAACGCCTCTAGAAGATATTTGTGGCCACTGGTATACGGTGAGTTATTGAATTAATGGATGTTGACATTTCTTCCAGACTGGAGAGATAATTATGTCATTTGTGACGTGTCCTATTTAGGAATACAGAAAAACTGAGGACGGTCGTGAATGGATGACAGCAGAGAAAGGACAGCGGTAATCACGTGTAAGTTCATTATTGCTAGTTCCCCGAAAGTATGCGCAGGCACACATACAATTCATTAAGTAAACACATTCGTTAAACCTTGTTTAAGCCTGGCTCAAATGCTGATGAAACGCGTTGTAATTGGACAGCTATTTTATTTCAACACCACGTCTGCATCACCTCGGTATGGAATTAAAACAGCTTTCAGAAGGCGTTTCCCGTTGATGTCCAGTTGGGGCGTGAATATTGTCCAGGCCGTACCAGTGTTGCCAGCAATCAGTAAGCTGACATCTTGTCTTAAAAAGCACCCGTGTTGGATGTTAAATATCGATAAGGAAGGCGTATTTACATTTGAAATCAATCAATAAACACCTGATGCATTAAGGAATTACAATCGACATATTTGTGACCCACATATTGCAGGAGTTGGAAATGAAATGTGCGCCTTAGGGCAATGCAGACCTAAATCAGCTAAGATCAGTACAATGTGAACTATGTAAGCAGTTCAAACCCAGAAAAGCCGTCGTACAGTGGATTCCATCCCACTGTAACTTTCAAGAAAACGAGGAGACAGACAGACTAGCGAACAAAGGTGGAATGTTACAACAACCAGATTCAAGTGACTTGCGAAGAACCCAAAGAGCTCTTTAGCTCCAGATACAAGTTTGAAATTTCCTGAGAATTTTCTGCAGACTTTCCGCGTGATAATCCCATTTGACAGAGCGAGTGACCAGTTGAATCCGGTTGATGTGGTGTCGGAGGTTAACGTTTTGATCAATGAAAATTCCACGGATAATGATGTGATTATCTACACAGATGGACCCGTTATCAGTGGGTTGCACATGGGCCTTTACGGCTCAGAAGGGTGGGAGAACGATCAAGGAGAAGTGTGCAGCTTTTGCGGTGACCATGTCAATCATAGCTGTTACGAAGGCAATGGTCTGGATTGAAACAACGAGTGGCACACATGTGTGCATCCTCAGTGATTCAATGAGGATACTCAGGAATGTGGAATCAGGATGCGCGCGGCGCCAGTGGTTGGAGTCGGTAGGGGGGGGGGGGGGGGCGGGGGGTGGGGGGGGGTCAAGGTTGCAGAGAGTCACCTTCATACTCGTTCAGGGACATGCACGTGTCGACGGCAACAAGAGCTGATTGGTTGGTGAGTACAGCTATAGTGGAGGGGCGGGAGATCAATGGACCGAGCTGATAGGTTGGCGAGTACAGCTATAGTGGAGGCGGAAGATCAATGGACCAGGCAGATAGGTTGGTGAGTACAGCTATAGTGGAGGGCGGCAGATCAATGGACCGAGCCGATAGGTTGGCGAATACAGCTATAGTGGAGGGCGGGAGATCAATGGACCGAGCCGATAGGTTGGCGAGTACAGCTATAGTGGAGGGCGGCAGATCAATGGACCGAGCCGATAGGTTTGCGAGTACAGCTATAGTGGAAGGCGGGAGATCAATGGACCGAGCCGACAGGATGGCGAGTACAGCTATAGTGGAGGACGGGAGAACAATGGACCGAGCCGATATCCTAACCGCCATTAGGGAAATTGGCTAAAGGAAGATTCGGAGCTGTTCCAGACTCTACGTCCTTGGTGAGACTGGTTGAAATGGTGTCAAACGAGGGACGGCTAGGAAGGAACAGTACACGAGGATCCAAAAACGTTGGTTTCCAGCATATGACCGGAATGGTCAGTTCTCTCATGAACTAACTAACTAACTAACTAACTAAATAACTAACTAACTAACTAAATAACTAACTAACCAACTAACTAACTAAATAACTAACCAACTAACTAAATAACGAATTAACTAACACGGACCAATGAGAAATATATCATATTGGCTATACACACAAAAATGATGATTATTAGCAGTTGAACAGAAGAGAGCAGGTGATGGCATTCAGACTTCGGACAGGCAACAACAGGATAAGGTATCATCTATCCAATAAAATGAAGATATGTGTTACTGACGAATGCACCTGTGCTACTGGGAAAATGACCGCTGAACATCTGCTTCAAAATGTATCGACATATCAAGACGAGAGAAAGCACACATTAGTCATCACCAGTGCCAACACTTCACTAGTTCTATGGCAGTGTCGACAGCCTCAGGATGACCGCTGCTTTCTATGAACAAATTCAAGTCCACATCTGACAGCGTACGAAGAAATGCGTGTCGTTGATTCTTCTCTTTCTTTGTCGTTCTTTCTCATTAAGTTTAACACGATCTTAACACCTATTCATTATGAAATATGTTGCTCCGCTGCAAATATTTACTTATTAAAAATTATTAATGTATAACTCAAAGTAGGAAGAATAGACGCACTTATAAATTCAGGAAAGATTTTATTGAAAAATATTTGACATATTAATATGCCAATTGTTCATGCCAATTTATCGGCTCTGTAATATTACGGGAATATTTCCTAGCTAGTATATCGTCGCTTCGGAGTGAATCCGTTAACTTGACACGACTGTTGTCCGCTTAAGTCCACTTATATCTCTCCTATTTCAACTAATTTCCTTGTAACCTCGAGAGCTGAAACTGTTAACACAACCTGTACTAGTGCGAACTGTGGTACTTGCGTCTTAATTCACCCAAAACAGAGTTCCCTGAGTTTCATCATACGTATTTGGCAGCTGATGACTATAACGGGATATTCAATTTCGTGTTAGAGGGTAGACATAAAGATATAATATTATTTTTAATAAATAAGTAAAGGCTTAGATGAAGGTAGAAGTGCAGGAAAAATGTTAAAATTAACCCTAACCCTAATTCTAACCCTAGCACTAACCCTAATTCAGAAATTCGTGTCTATTATCGCAGAAGAGTAAAAAAATCGATTATACGCCGACATCACTACCTCAAATCCGGTGCTAAAACAAATGTATTTCTTCTGTTTGGGGTGAAATAGGACACACGTATCCTTGTTAGTCTATCAACTTTTGACGGTTCCTCGTATGAGATTTAGGCAACTATGTGGAAACGTCAGGGCTAGACATACCGCACCACGAGTTATGGGCAGCTGTTCGTTCGCTATAAATGAACAACGATCCAAGAATGACTTATCTATAACCGTTATAGGAAGGTAACTGAATAACTGTTTTTTTAATGCAACAAGTGGGGACATCGTTGCCTAGTGGTTAAGTGGTACGGCTCACAACCCGAAGGTGCTGGGTTCGATCCCCATGACAGCACCGGCCGTTACCCCGGGGAAGCAAACCCTTAGAAAATGCAGAAGGAAGTAGACCCTTACATAAAATACATCCTGAAGTCGGATGCACTGGGCAGACAGGCGCAAAATAAAAACCACAGTGCAACGCACACCACCTTGGGGATTATAGACATAAAACGAACACAAACAAACAACAACAACAACAAATGCATCATGTACATTTGGACGTCCATATAAGAATAAAGAGACGGACGCGAGCAGTAGACCTGACTCATTCTACCTGCTCCCCAGGAACAAACAAACCACCATCGCTCGTCTGAGTATAGACTGGGACCACTTACATGGGTTGAATTTAAAACAAAAATTTGTTTGCGTCGCCTTATTTTTCTAATCCCCAAGGCGGTTGTGCGTTGCACTGTAGTTTTTATTTTTTCGACTATTGGTCCAGTGCATCCGACTTCAGCATGGATTTTATGTAAGGGTTTGCTTCCTCCTGCATTTTCTAAGGGTTTGCTTCCCCGGAGTAACGGCCGGTGCTGTGATGGGGATCGAACGCAGCACCTTCTGGTTGTGAGCCGTGTCACTTAACCACTAGGCCATATCATTCCCAGGGGTCCAGATCCATAAACGCATCTTACAGAACTTCCCAGGGTATAGATAGATATATACGATGCCACACCAGATCAGAGAGAGCCGGGCTGACGTAGAAGCTGTGAGGCTGCCACCAGGAACTGAAGAGGAGTGTAGACTTCGACTACAGATCTAGCATGACCTAACAGGCTGAACGCAGTTGCAGAAGAAGAAGAAACAAAAAGAAGAAGACAAACTAAAATGAACAGAAAGACTCAAAGCAGTTGAAGGAAAAGTAGAAGAAGTAGAAGAAAAAGGTGAAAAAAGAAGAAGAAAAATATAAAAGAAAAAAGAAGATGAGAAAGAAGAAGACGATCTAAAATGATCAAAAAGACTCAACGCAGTTGAAGAAAATACATTTAAAAAATAAGAATAAAAAGAAGAATGCAAAAGACAAAAGAAGATGATGAAGAAGAAGAAAAGAAAAAGAAAATGAAGAAAAAGAATAAATACAAAAGAATAAAACGAAGATGATGAAGAAAAAGAAGACAAAGAAGAAAAAAGGAGACGAAGATGTGTGAATAAGTAAGAACAGAGATATGAGAACCGCATTACATATTTCAAACTGTGTTCACGGATCAGTTCAAAAGTTGTAGTATCAGTAGAGGTAGGAACTAAATACGTTTTGTTAGACAAGAAACATACATCCTGTGATGTGTGAGGCTACTCGAACCAAGTTGACTGAATTCGTGACGGCGTTTATTCCGTAATGGGAAACTGCGTTACATTGGGTCGTGTGGAAAGGGTTGTCCTCCTAGCTGTAGTGCAGTGCGAGGATATGCAGTAGCTAATCACTTTGGATCAATCACCACCTCGCTGGTCAGTCTACTGTGCCACGGCCCGTCCCAAAGAGCCCGAACTAGGTCGGCGATGACGACAATCCACAGAATGCAGTGTTTTGAAATCATTCGTGGGCCCAGCAGAGTGAGGTGACTGAGAGACCGAAGAAAAAGTGTGTATAACCAGGGAGACACAAGAACATTAACTACCTACACTATTAATCATTTCTTAGAAACACCACCTATATGTCTGCCAAGAGTGCAGTGACGTTCATTCCTAATATAACAGAACTATATATATCTGTCTGATTATCGATCTGTTTATATTTCCTTCTATCAATCGATATTTGTGTGGCTTGTACAAGAAGGACTACTGTACAACATGGCATCAATATATATATATATATATATATACATGTGTGTATGTATGAATGTATATATGTATCGATGTATGTATGTATGTATATTCTTGATCTTGATCATATTATACAAATATTATGTATATGTTCAGCGAACCATAATTGCCCAAAATCCCATTCCGTCTCCATGTGGCGGTCAAGGATACAGACTGCTACCATACAACCTGGCTAAGGAATAAGAAGAGGAAAGATATACCTATCCCAAAAATGGCATGCTGTAATCGGATGTATCAGGCCAAAAGGCGCATACAGAAGTACAACACAACATCTCAAACGTCTTTTGTCAGGAGCATCGTTGAAAAAAAAATATCAACTCAGTTATCCACCGTTTCTCGCGACCAACGCTTGTCCCTGTAAGCCAGACGCATTTCCTAGTGAATATCTTTCGCAGAAAGTCCTATTGCTCTCCACAAATTCACAACAGCACCCTGTTATTTGATTCCACACTCCGTGAATACGGCGCCATGTTATCATTGTACAGCGCACGCGCATATGACACCAAACTTCTGCGACCTAAATTAACCACAAAGCTTAATGTTGCTGTCACCGAACGACAGTTTTATAAACCACATTTTTCAACTATCCCATTTCAGTTTGTGACCTACTCACTGACTACCCTAGTTTATCAAAGCTTATTGAAAACACCATTCGGGCCTATCAAACGGTTAGAAGTTGCCACCAGTGTGGGAAAGTGATGGATTGATGATGTTAAAAGAATAATAACTAATCGTGGATTGAAAATAACGGCCAAATAAACATTCAGAATAAATAATGTAGGTGGACAAATTCGATGACGAAGGTCAATGCGGCGGTGGTAATGGTGGTGGTGGTGAGGATTGAGAAAATCATGATGGTGCTGTTGATAATGATGGTGGTGATGATGATGAAGATGATTGTGGTGGTGGTGATGATGATGATGATGACGATGATGATGGTGAAGATGATGGTGATGGTGGTGATGATGATTGTGATGATTGTGGCGGTGGTGATGATATTGATGATAATGATGAATGGTGATGGTGACGATGATGATAATTGTGGTGATGATAATGATCATGGTGATAATGATGGTGATGATGGTGATGAGGATAGTGATGGTGATGATAATGACGGTCATAATGATGGTGATGATGAAAGTGCAAGTGATGGTGATGATGCTAGTGATGATGATAGTGGTAATGATAGTGAGGGTGATGCTAAGGATGATGGAGATAATGAAGATGGTGATGATAATGATGATGGCGATAATACAGATGGTGATGATAATGACGGTGATAATGATGGGTGATGATGATAGTGCTAGTGATAGTGATGATGGCGATGATGATAGTAATGATGATCGTGACGATGATGATGATGATGATGATGCTGACGACAATGATAGATACGATAACGGACATGAAAGATATGATCGTTTTATAAGAGTACATCTATCAGCCCATCCTCATTTGTATCCATCTTCCTCCCTCCCTCTAACACAATCCAACAAATATATCGACCTCCTTTCATCTCTCCACCCTGAGCAGTAGACACACGTAAAGGGTACAGCTAATAAAGACACACATATTACCTGCGTCGTATAACGCATTCGAGATAACATCTAACCCAGTGCTTCCCAAACGACTGCAGTTTACGACACCCTTAATAATAATGTTCGCCTAGGCATCTGGGCCCGTTGCGTCAATCGATCACTACCATGTCCATGGTGAGGATTGTAGCCACATCTGGTTCACTGCCGAAGGAGAGACTGCTATCTGTCGAGGCCACGTGGAGCGTGAACGGCCCCTTCCACGCCTGCATCCGGCCGGTTGGAGACTTGTTGCACATAGCAGACTTGGACATGATTTGGTGTGCCGGAACTTCCTGGTCCAGTCGAACCACGTGATCAAACCGAGGTAGGCGGCGGCGGTCTAGAGTGTCCGAGATGGAGGGAAGACTTATCTTTAAAGACACCTCGGCATACCAGATGAGATCGAACCACTAGATACCGAGGATGCGTCGCTGGTTGCGCATGTGAAAGGCATCGAGTCTTGATTTGTCCTGTTTAAGTAGGGCCCAAGTTTCTGAAGCATAATGAAAGACAGGAATCACACATGTCTGATAAATACGAATTTTGGATCCAAGAGAGAGTCGGCCAGTATTCCACATCCGACGAAGGTCGTTCACAGAGGGAACAGGCCCGATCCGCCTTCACATAAGAACTCCCCACGTATTTGAAATCCCGTATGTGGACCAGAATTTGTCCGCGGTACACCAAGTCAGAAAATAATAGTAATAATAATAATAATAATAATATTAATAATGATAATAATCATCATCATGTAGCATGTCCTTTATATAACGTCGCTCCCATCACTCTGAAAGAAACTCGTTCCCGTGACAAAACTCCAGCCTCCGCCACAGTCATATCCAGGCATTCCTGGATATATTGGTGCCATCGTCTTCTTGGTCTACCCCTGCTTCTTTAGCCTGGCACCATACTTTCCATCACCGTCCTCTCAAGACCGTTGTGTCTCTTGATGTGACCAAAGTATTTGCATTTTCTAGCCAAAATGGAATTGATAAACCCGTTCTCCTCTATGCTCAACTCTTGCCGAAAAAATCCTTCTTAATAGGCTTCGCAAGAGTATCTTTCTAGCGTGGCTGATCAGAGGGATAGTTCGGTAGTTCGTGCACAGCTTCAGGTTGCGTTTTTTGGGTTGGGAAAATATAATTTAAAATAATAATAATCATAATAATAAAATAAATAATAATAATATTAATAATAGCAGTTGATTGAAACTAAAACCAACTAAAACTGAAGATCCTGAGAAGATGTATATTCCCTGTTGTCATGTACGGGTGCGAGACATGGACTATGGCACTGGTTGCAAGGAAAAAATGGAAGCGTTCGAAACAAATGGTGCAGAATAATCCTAAAAAATTAATTGGATAAAGAAAGTGACAAAGCCATTATAGGAGACCTGAATGTTGAAGAAAACTGGCTCTTAAACAATGTTCTGTTTTGGAAAATGACTTTTTCCGGCCACGTCAAACGTCATGACTGACTGGACAGAACGGTCATAAAGGGTATAGTACCTGGAAGACGACGCAGGGGTCGACCAAGTCGAAGATGGATACAAGATGTCAATGATACTTTAAACATGAACATGGCGCAGGTGGAAAGATTGATCACAGACCGAGATTATTCTTCTTCTTCTTCTTCTTCTTCTTCTTCTTCTTCGTTCTCAATCTCCCGCTACCAAACCCTGAAAGGGCTTAAGTAGCAGAATGTAGTCCAGAGAACGGAATGCGTTGTGTCGTAGTTTACAGCTTGGCTGCGATATTTGCACCTTTCAGACCGAGATTCAAATCGGCTTCCTGTGTCGAGAGCGACGTTCTTCAAAGTACATGCCACATGATGATGATGAATAATAGTTGACCATCGCAAGCGAATAGGGAGACATCATCAGACTTCTGTTGCGATAACTGTTCTCTGATGATTGTTAAGATCAAATCTGCAACGGCAGACATGATGGGGAGGCCGGATGTGGAAACGTTTTTAGGGCAGCACGATTTCGCTGAGTCTCCGCGATGGCTATACTATATGTGATCTGAGCACCTTCTGTGATACTAGCGCGCTAGTTGGTATGAGCTTGTGCAAGCATCTCACAGTAGGTGACATCACTTTTGAAGTTTTTCAGAGACACTTTCAAGGAGACTATAGTTTTTATTATGCCATATTGGTGAACGTCTTCCTGTTTTGAGTTGATCGTATCGCAGTTGATTGGAAATACGCTCGTCTGACATACAAACAACATGGCCCGTCCATCGTAGCTCAGAGTTAGGCACTTTGTTCTGCCACCTGATCCTGGGCAGTCTACACAGACAGCCCAAGTGAAAACGATTGAGATGTCTATCATGTCTGCTATACACGTGTCCATGTCTCACAGGCATGTAGCAGTGTGGATAATACCAGAAAACGATCCTACTTAACGGCTGCAGTGCGCAGTTGATGAAAATACTGCAGTGTTTCCAGGTAAGCTTGTAAATCAGTCACGTCACCACAGGGTACTGCCGACACACAGTATGGGAACCAGTGATCGAAGCAATATTGTAAGCTATGTAACAGATCAATGGGACAAGCAGATGTGGCCAGTATTCATTAAAAAACACAATCTGAAACTGCATACCTGGGACAGTTGTCAAATCTAGGTTTAACCATCATAGAGCGAGGTATGCTAGGCTGGATAAATAGATCGAAGCGTTATTGAAAGTCAAAAGTCGATATAAACATACACAAGACATGCTTCCGTTACCGAATAAGGACTAAAACGAAATAACACCCACGTTACACGACCACAGTGCCTTCGTCAGGGGCAAAGAACGAACGAAGACAACTAATTTCATTGTTTAAAAAAAATAATTTTTAAGATGTTTTCGTCCGTTCTTCGTTAATTTCTTCGACGTTCGTTCTGAAAAATATGTTTGACGCAGTTTACAGCGAGGTTGCGATATATGTGCCTTTATGTTGACACATCCAATTGCTGCGTTCTTCTTTGAGTAACGGGTTTGTCTCTCCATTGCGATCTCTATCCCTAGATCAGACTAGTAACTAGAGCAGCATATCTCTAGGACCTCCACACGGAAGCGGTATAGTATCTTTGTTAGCTTTGGTTCACCGATACTAAAGTATGCAACATGCTATGAGCCGCTGGCTGCTGTCAGTGCATTGACTCCTACATCTTCGTACCTCTTCGTTTCATTGGTCAGTGGCTCTTCTTAAATTCCGAGCCCTACATAACAAAATGGACTTAAGTCCTTCTGTTGCAACTATACAAACCAGAAAGGCTAGTCCCATAGCAATTACTAAGCATCACCAAAATCTTACAGCTCCTTGCTGAGCACATGTCTTCGGCAACTTCACGTCAAATCTTGCTATGCCGAGTCATCCGTTAACACTGTCTTTGTGTCGTCTTTATGTGACTGCTATCGTTCGAAAGCTCTCTTTTCTATGTACGTTTTGGTCTGCCACTATTTCTCTTACCATATGGATTTCAGCGCAGAGCTAGTTTTCTAAATGTGTGTTATCCATTCATCTACCTACCTATATGCCTACGTGCATATCTGTCTGTCTGTTTTTATATCGGTCTGTCCATCCGTCAGTTCATTCGTGCAATCAATCAATCAATCAATCAATCAATGTACGTACGTACCTACATGCCTGCCTGCTTGTTTGCCTGCCTGCCTGCCTGCCTGCCTGCCTGCCTGCCTGCCTGCCTGCCTGCCTGCCTGCCTGCCTGCCTGCCTGCCTGCCTGCCTGCCTGCCTGCCTGCCTGCCTGCCTGCCTGCCTGCCTGCCTGCCTGCCTGCCTGCCTGCCTGCCTGCCTGCCTGCCTGCCTGCCTGCCTGCCTGCCTGCCTGCCTGCCTGCCTGCCTGCCTGCCTGCCTGCCTGCCTGCCTGCCTGCCTGCCTGCCTGCCTGCCTGCCTGCCTGCCTGCCTGCCTGCCTGCCTGCCTGCCTGCCTGCCTGCCTGCCTGCCTGCCTGCCTGCCTGCCTGCCTGCCTGCCTGCCTGCCTG
Organism: Ariolimax columbianus; assembly: GCA_036924085.1. Lineage (NCBI taxonomy): Eukaryota > Metazoa > Mollusca > Gastropoda > Stylommatophora > Arionidae > Ariolimax > Ariolimax columbianus. Next base: position 79,272,084 of record JAVGWX010000012.1, read on the forward strand.
CCTGCCTGCCTGCCTGCCTGCCTGCCTGCCTGCCTGCCTGCCTGCCTGCCTGCCTGCCTGCCTGCCTGCCTGCCTGCCTGCCTGCCTGCCTGCCTGCCTGCCTGCCTGCCTGCCTGCCTGCCTGCCTGCCTGCCTGCCTGCCTGCCTGCCTGCCTGCCTGCCTGCCTGCCTGCCTGCCTGCCTGCCTGCCTGCCTGCCTGCCTGCCTGCCTGCCTGCCTGCCTGCCTGCCTGCCTGCCTGCCTGCCTGCCTGCCTGCCTGCCTGCCTGCCTGCCTGCCTGCCTGCCTGCCTGCCTGCCTGCCTGCCTGCCTGCCTGCCTGCCTGCCTGCCTGCCTGCCTGCCTGCCTGCCTGCCTGCCTGCCTGCCTGCCTGCCTGCCTGCCTGCCTGCCTGCCTGCCTGCCTGCCTGCCTGCCTGCCTGCCTGCCTGCCTGCCTGCCTGCCTGCCTGCCTGCCTGCCTGCCTGCCTACCTGCCTACCTACCTACCTACCTACCTACCTACCTACCTACCTACCTACCTACCTACCTACCTACCTACCTACCTACCTACCTACCTACCTACCTACCTACCCACCTACCCACCTACCCACCTACCCACCTACCCACCTACCCACCTACCCACCTACCCACCTACCCACCTACCCACCTACCCACCTACCCACCTACCCACCTAATCACCTAATCACCTACCCACCTACCCACCTACCCACCTACCCACCTACCCACCTACCCACCTACCCACCTACCCACCTACCCACCTACCCACCTACCCACCTACCCACCTACCCACCTACCTACCTACCTACCTACCTACCTACCTACCTACCTACCTACCTACCTACCTACCTACCTACCTACCTACCTACCTACCTATCTATCTATCTATCTATCTATCTATCTATCTATCTATCTATCTATCTATCTATCTATCTATCTATCTATCTATCTATCTATCTATCTATCTATCTATCTATCTATCTATCTATCTATCTATCTATCTATCTATCTATCTATCTATCTATCCCTATGTATGTCTATCTAATCGTCTGTTTGTTTGGCTATCCATATATATATAGTACTGGAAGCAAAATGCTACTTTAAGATCTGGCAAGCTTTACTCGATATTAAAAGAGGAACGCGATAAAGACGCCTACTGTCACATTGTCTGTTTAGCCTGTGCATAGAGCAGGTTGTATCAAAGACAGCAAATACAATAACTCATTAATGGTGGAGTACCAATACACATTCTCAGATAAGCGTATGACACGGTTTCGCTGGCTGAAAGCGAGCAAGAACTACATGAACTGATATTTCAAGTAAAGAACAAAAGTCAGGTCTATGGAATGGACATTACCAAAGCATGAGGCGCATTTGAAGGAAAGATAAAAAATACAACTACTGAAGTCTTGGATAAATTAAAGTGCGAAGAGAATTGATGAACTACTAGTTGAAAAGTAAAGATATTTTGGTCACAAAAAGACACGAAACCTGGCTGAAAAAATACTGGAAGGGAAGATGAACGGTCAACGTGCCGGAGCAAAAGAAGATTATTTGTGAGAGCACATCAGAAGATTGACAAGAAAAAGCTAATTAATTTAACCATCACGAGGACGTTGGAGATCCATTGTGAATGAGAGTTAATCTGGTGTTAACACCTGAACCAAATTATACATCTCTGTAACAATATGTCTATATACCCTTCTTTGTCTTACAATTGGCCTATTCATTTTTATATTTCTGGAAACATATTTATCTAGGAGTATTTATTGATAATCTATCCATACGCCTATCTATCTGTCTTGTCTGTCTGTCTGCCTTCTCTGTCTAGCAACGTATCAGTTCGTCTTTCTCTATCTCTCACCATATTTAGCTCATTTTATCTAGATCTCTACTCAACAGCTTCAGACACGCAGTCTGTTCACGCATGGGTGATCTGATCCATATCAGAAAGTACACATTAAAATCGACCAACCACACAGATTTCGCGATCGATCGATATCGATCTATAAGGACAGCAGAAGTCATATTGCCGACCTGGGTACACCGCTATTTATCTATGGAATTATTTATTAAATTCGCCAGCACGACGTGACAAGCGGACGATCTGTACATGAGGAGGGAAGAGGAAATATGGGGGTAGGGGGGAATTCAGTTCTTACCAGCGAGTGTCAAAAAGTAACATTAATAGTTGTGCACTCAATTGCCATATCCACATCGAAGGTCGGCTGCAATGGATCTCCATTGTACTCTATCTCTTGCCGTAATGTGCAATCTGAGAGGCTTCTCCCTAGCCCGTCTCCTGATGTTATCCACCCACTTAAAACGTTGTCTGCCTCTTGAACGACTGCCTTCCACCCTACCATCCAGTATGGTCTTCAACAAGGAGATATGTCTTGTTATATGACCAAAATAACGTAACTGTCTAACCCTGATTTCGGTCATTAATTATCTTTTCACTTCCAGTATTTCCAGTACCTCCAAATGTGTTTCCTTCTCTTTCCAAGAAATGCGACCAAATCTTCTATATACCCACTTTTCGAAGGCTTCAATACTCTTTTCCAACTTGTTATTCATTTTCAAAATGCAACCACCTACAAGAACACGAGGGCACAGTTACAAATTATCTAAAGTATGGTCCAGATTAGATATTAGAACAATATTTTTTTAGTCAGAGAGTGGTGAATGTTTGGAATGCATTGCCACAGGAGGTATAGAGGCAGGGACAATTAATGCATTCAACAATCTATTGGATGCGCATATGCACATAGTTTTTAAATCACGGAAATGTAAATGAAACTGGTTGTATACAGACTCTGCAGAGTTTTCTAAACCAGTAAAAAGACGTTAATTTACGTTAAGTATTTCTAAGTGACTTTGGCGACCAATGACGCATGCCCTTATCCCACCTGAATTATTTCTATTGGGCATGCGCAATGAGATAGTGTTTCTCAACAATCCAAGACCTCTCACGAAACTACATGAAAACATTGGGCGGCAAACTGTCTGTAACTCCTGCTGCGCTCGTGAATACCTTCTGTAATATGGAGAGGCGCATGCAGGCATTCCTTGATGCTAATGGTGACAACTTGCAACATTTAATATGAGTTCATTATGTTTCTCGCATACCATGGTATGCCGCTGTCAAATCTGTTTTGAATTTAATTCATTGGTTTAACAGTTATAAGGAATAACCAGATGTCGGTAGCGGGTGGGACTTCCTGTATTATTATGTACAATGCAATATGTCACCTTTATTGTACAATAACACAATATTTAAACTCCATTTATATGTAAACGAGTCAACAAATTTTCTTCCTGCTCTTATGAATAAATGGAAATTTCTTATTTAGACGCTTAGGACGTAAGGAGTTAAGCAGTAGTGAGAATTGATAGATCACGACAGAGGCTTTTTGACACCTTATTACGATTTCTATATCAATCCTTCCATCAGCTGTGCAAATATTTCTCAGGTATTTTTTAAACTCTTGGCATGTCTGATGTCGATTTTCTGTACATTAATGGTAAGTGGTCTCTGGGTTTTGCTAATCCTGAAATAATAATAATATTGTTCGTGTAGGCGTCCAAGGTCAGTTGCGTCGATCGACCACGACCATGTCAAACTGCTGAGGCTGTGTTCATGCGTAAGGTGTCGTCCGAAATTCCCTACAGACTCCCCAGGTGGAGCAGTGTACTCCGCAGCCTTGGGTGAGGGCCGCGAGGAGTGCGTTAGACCAATATTTGTGTCAGGCTTTCCGTGTCTGTCTGTGTCAAACTCCCTGTTTTTTACTATGTTAGTCAGGGTCAGGTGAACCACTGTGATCCTACTATGTTAGTCTGAGGCAGGTAAAATATTCTGATCAGACTATGTTAGTCAGGGTCAGGTAAAACATTCTGATCAGACTATATTATTCAGGGTCAGGTAAAGCATTCTGATCATATTATGTTAGTCAGGGTCAGGTAAAACATTCTAATCATGTTAGTCAGGGTCAGGTGAAACATTGTGATCATACTATGTTAGTCAGTGTTAGGTAAAACATTCTGATCAGACTATATTAGTCATGGTCAGGTAAAACATTCTGATCAGACTATGTTAGTCAAGGTCAGGTAAAACATTCTGATCAGACTATGTTAGTCAGGGTCAGGTAAAAAATTATGATCAGACTATGTTAGTCAGGGTCAGGTAAAACATTCTGATCAGCCTATGTTAGTCAGGGTCAGGTAAAACATTCTGATCAGACTATGTTAGTCAGGGTCAGGTAAAACATATAGATCAGACTATGTTAGTCAGGGTCAGGTAAAACATTCTGATCAAGACCACAACTCGCTTCTAAGCGTTTCTTCCTAGAAAGAGACTTTTTCATGTCAGTCTGGTTAACGAGTTCCGATCGGCGATGTGATCCCCGTAGTGGTGAGCTTACTGAGAAGCCATATCATTGCAATACGGCTATGAGGAACACTTTCAAAATTCTCAAGTTCGCCTCAAGATATGTAGAAAAACACTGTAAACTTCCACCAAGGAAAGTCATTAGATGCACTTCACTAAAGTACGAGTAACATTAGCAGCACCAACACCACGGGGCTTACAGCATCATTGTGTAAACAAAGTTGCAACAGAAACTACAACTATATAAAAGAGGATAGTAATACTTTGATGCTGGCAAACGATGAGAAACATGATACATGATGAGAAACATGACATATGAGAAACATGATACATGATGAGAAACATTATATAAGACGAGAAACATGATATTTGATGAGAAACATGATATATGATGAGAAACATGACACGATACTAATGATAAATTATGAGAAACATGACATATGATAAGAAACATGACATATGATCAGAAGCATGATATATGATGAGAAACATGACATGAAACTTGACATGATCAAAAACATGACATGAAACATGACATATGATGAGAAACAATATATACGAGACACATGACATGTTGAGAAACATGACATATGATGATAAACATGACAAGAAACATGACATATGTTGAGAAACATGACATACGATGAGAAACACGACATATTATGAAGAAACATGACATGACTAGAAACATGACATATGATACTGACACTACGACACTAGAGCATTCCGGGAACAGTGCCCCAAACCTGACACTTTCTGTGAGCGGCACAAGCGCTTTTACCTATCTACCACTAGTACACAAGACGATACTGTGAAGCCAGTCTCATAACAACTACTGCTGTCGGCGAAGAAGTGTGAGACACGTGATGTGTTGATTATCTGTCTTAATGTGAGACGGGTGTTCCTGGTTCTCTATCGCAACCTTTTTTTTACCTAACACTAAATCAGGTGCTTATTTACAGCTAGATCGACTTGAGCGTGTGATAAACTGAGGCAGAACATAGCAGATTTGCTTCTAGAAGCGAGAGTTCTACCCAAACCTAAATTAGTCGGATAACTGAACAATTAAATGACGTCATAGGCTGCCTGTTTGTCATTCTTCGCGTTCGCACTTTGTGCGTGCCTGTGTTTGTTTGTTTATTTCTTTCTTTGTAATTAAAGAATCAACATATGCGCTGATGGCATTGAACTGACCATTTCCCTTCAGAAAATCAATAAATATCAGAAAATCGCTCATCCAGCACTAACACGAACGTAATTACCGGAAAGCTTGTAATTCGCTCGTGTTTCAACCAAATGTCGTTCCTGCTTTGCCAGGATTTTTCAAAGAAAAGATGCCAGACATGGAAATCAATAAGTGGCGAGTCTTAGCAGAATTGCGCATAATAGCTAAGGAGATGATTTGGCCAAAAATCATTACACTTCTAACAGGAAAAAGATGTTGACTTTGGCACGAAAGTTGAAAACGAAACAGTAACGAAATGGTATTGAGTTCAATTACTAGAATTTGGTAGCGAGGTGGGGGAAGGGAGGTTGGTGTATGTTAATGAAGTGGGAGGGAGAATATGAGAGAGAAAAGGATGGAGGGATTAAGAAGGTGCTAAAGAGAGAAAGAGGAAGACAAGAGAGAACAAGACAGAATGAAACAAACCGGATGAGAGAGAAATATAATAAGAGAAAGAAAGGAAAAGTAAAGTACAGAAAGAATAAAGAAACAAAGAGAAATTCATTTTAAGAGAGTAAGAGAAAAATAAAGAGGGATCTGGAGAAAAGGAGAGAGGAAGAAAGAAATAAAGAGGGAGGGAGGGAGAGAGAGAGTGAACGAAACAGAACTCTAGCTGTGAGTCATATAATACGATTTGGTGGTTCGCAGGACAACGCTTGGATGCCACAGGGTATAGATTAGCGGGCCGCAGGATAAAGCTTGGCAGGCAGCAGGAAAAAGATTGACGGGCCGCAGGATAAAGCTTGAGGGCCGTAGGATAAAGCTTGAGGACCGCAAGATAAATCTTGACAGGCCGCAGAATAAAACTTGGCAGGCCGCAGGATAAAGCTTGGTGGGCCACAGGATAAAGCTTGGCGGGCCGCATAATAAAGCTTGACGGGCCGCAGAATAAAACTTGACGGTCCGCAGGATAACACTTGATGGGCCGCAGGATAAAGCTTGACGGGCCGCAGGAAAAAGCTTAACGGGCCGCAGGACAAAAACTTGACGGTCTGCATAATAAAGCTTGGAGGGCAGCAGGATCAAGCTTGACGGACGGGCCGCAAAATCAAGCTTGAAGGGCCGCTTGATAAAGCGTAATGGGCCACAGGATAAGGATTAGGTGGCCATGGGATAGAGCTTGACGGACCACACGATAATGTTTATCGAGCTACCGGAAAATGAAAACATGGCACCACATCTCATGAAAATGAAGATGCCTAGTACAATGAAGTCTCTAACACTTCATCCCTGACAACAGTATGTTATTATGCTTACTTCATCTTGTTGTTGTACGGTCGTTTGGGGCACTTGTTGTTGATAGGTAAGAGCACTTGTCCAGCGAGACTGAGTCTTGAACCAAATCTTCTTTACAAACTTTTATTAACTTGGCTTGGCTTGGCTTGGTTTGGCTTGGTTTCTCTTGGCTTGGCTTGGCTTGACTTGGATTCGCTTGACTTAGTTTGGCTTGGCTTGACTTGGTTTGGCTTGGCTTGGTTTCGCTTGGCTTGACTTGGATTCGCTTGACTTGGATTCGCTTGACTTGGTTTTGCTTGGCTTGGCTTCGTTCGTTCTTAATCTCCCACTACCAAACCCTGAAAGGGCTAAAGTAGCAGAATGTAGTCCAGAGAACGGAATACGTTGTGTCGTATTTTACGGCGATATTTGCACCTTTCGGTCCAACACATCCGACTTCTGCAAGCATTTTTTGAGTACCGGGTTAGCATTCCCTCTTCGATCGCTTCTCCTTAGCATGTCTGCCCTGCTGCAGCCTGTTATCCAGGATCACCGCGAGGAGGTGTAGAAGGGTCTTGGCAGCTCTGGCTCGCTGACCACTGCAGCTCATGCGCTGCTCATCATCTTGATCCCTCATTAACTTCACATGCCAGTTTGCCCGGAATTCTATTTCTCCTATTGTAACAAACTTCCCCATAACCTAGAGAGCTGAAATTTTGCACACAACCTCTACTAGTACGAGCTGTTCAACTTTCAAATTTTCACGAATTCAGGGCGGGTGACAGGGCGGGTGATTCAAAACTTTCACTCAACATTAAACGAAACAAATATTTCCTTGAAAATCGTTAATTGAGCGGGAAATTCCCGATCCACAAGAAGTTAACACTGACGATAACACGGATTCAGAAATTCACAAGAACGATGATGATTGTCAATGATTAAAGTCGGTAATGAATGTTGACAAACGTTATCTCTTCAATTTCATCACAAGACCACGTTAATAACGGTCGTTTAAACCTCAAAATGGAGGGCTTTTCAATAATGTGTGAATAATTAGGGGCAGAGATAAGGAAGATATAATCGGGACTCATATATGGCTAATTGTATGGGCATAAGACTAGGACTTTGGCATTTAGGGATGAAAAAAAGCTTGGAAGCGTTTGAAGTGTTGTGCTACCATAGAATGGAAAGAGTGAGTTGGGCAGAAAGAAGATTCAATAAACAATGTAATCAGTGAAGTGAGCACACAAAAACAAATATTGCATATGGTACAGAAACGTTTGAGTTGGCTGGGACACAATATGAGACATGAAAGTCTTCTACAGAAGATACTAGAGGGCAAGATTCAAGAGAAGAGGGGACCGTGGCGATCAAGACTCACCTTTATATTTTAGGCATGCAGGGACATTAAAGTACCAACTTATGCTACAATGAGATAACTGTAGAGGATAGAGTCAAATGGACAGACATACTCAGACAACCTTACAACCAGTCTCAGGACTGATCAACCAGAGGATAAGGTCAAATGAAGAGACTTAACTAGCCTTACAACCAGTCTCAGGACTGATCAACCAGAGGATAGGGTCAAATGAAGAGACTTAACTAGCCTTACAACCAATCTCAGGACTGATCAACCAGATCATGATGATATTGTAACTGCATTAGACATTTGATATTTTGGTGGCTGATCAGTCCGTAAATGATAGTTTACACATTACAAATATACTACATTTTTATGGTATGCATGATTAGCATAGAATGGTGAAATTCATTTGTCAATATACAAAGAAATATACATTGTTTTGAAAATAATCAGTCTCGATTCATTTAGTCACAGATGGATCTCATCTTTAGCGAAGTTCTTAAAATTGTGAAAATTGTAATTAGTGAACAAATAAAAGTGTAAATTATTGATTCGTCGAATTGTGAAATAGCCACAAATTTTTAATACTACTCCAGTATTCACAAAAACAAACTAGCTGGAATTAAGCATGCACGAGTACATACAAAAAGTCATGTAATGTAAACCAAAACACACCCAAATAAAGAATATAAATTCACCAAAGACACACCAAAATAAAGAATATAAATTCACCAAAGACACACCAAAATAAAGAATATAAATTCACCAAAGACACACCAAAATAAAGAATATAAATTCACCAAAGACACACCAAAATAAAGAATATAAATTCACCAAAGACACACCCAAATAAAGAATATAAATTCACCAAAGACACACCAAAATAAAGAATATAAATTCACCAAAGACACACCAAAATAAAGAATATAAATTCACCAAAGACACACCAAAATAAAGAATATAAATTCACCAAAGACACACCAAAATAAAGAATATAAATTCACCAAAGACACACCAAAATAAAGAATATAAATTCACCAAAGACACACCAAAATAAAGAATATAAATTCACCAAAGACACACCAAAATAAAGAATATAAATTCACCAAAGACACACCAAAATAAAGAATATAAATTCACCAAAGACACACCAAAATAAAGAATATAAATTCACCAAAGACACACCAAAATAAAGAATATAAATTCACCAAAGACACACCAAAATAAAGAATATAAATTCACCAAAGACACACCAAAATAAAGAATATAAATTCACCAAAGACACACCAAAATAAAGAATATAAATTCACCAAAGACACACCAAAATAAAAACGCAATAGTTATATCATACCCTCCTTCCACCCCAAATTGACAAAGAATTTTATAAAAGCTTGTACTGAAAAACGTCGTAATATTGTTATATATATATATATCCTTGTTCTGTGCTCTGGTCAAGCACTTCTTGGTTAGTGGACAGTGTTTGGTAAGAAAAGATAATAATAGTTACGAATCAGGTCGTCTTGAGAAAATGACAAGTTGAATATTTAATTTTCAGTTACTTTTCCAGATTCTTGAAAATTATTGGGATCGATTAATATGACAGGGTCTCACCCGACAGACAAGTCTCGAAATAATACTCGCCATGCTAAATGCTAAACCGTCGCCGTTTGGACACATCTGGACAAATGCCCCGCTTTGCCGAGGATGTCCACGCCCACTAGCTCTTAAAGAGATTATGGATATCGAGGATCGAACATCCCCCATTCAGTCGTGGTCCAGCCTCTTCAGTATCTTCTTCTTCTGCTGCGTTCCAGCTTTTTGGTAATGCTTGTTGTGTAGTCCTGTCGCTAGACTGAAGTAAACAGTTCTCTCCAGATCCAGGTGGCAGTCTCCCCAAATCCAGGTGGCAGTCTCTCTAGATCCAGGTGGCAGTCTCGCCAGATCCAGGTGGCAGTCTCTCCAAATCCAGGTGGCAGTCTCTCCAGATCCAGGTGGCAGTCTCTCCAGATCCAGGTGACAGTCTCTCCAGATCCACGTGGCAGTCTCTCCAGATCCAGATGGCAGTCTCTCCAGATCCACGTGGCAGTCTCTCTAGATCCAGGTGGCAGTCTCTCCAGATCCAGGTGACAGTCTCTCCAGATCCAGGTGACAGTCTCTCCAGATCCACGTGACAGTCTCTCCAGATCCAGGTGACAGTCTCTCTAGATCCAGGTGGCAGTCTCTCCAGATCCAGGTGGCAGTCTCTCCAAATCCAGGTGG
>JAVGWX010000012.1:79287528-79370028 GCA_036924085.1 Ariolimax columbianus
CTCCGCATCAAGCACCCGTGAAAGAGACGGCGGAGTCCGGAGTCGAACCCACACCACCTAATCACGAGGCCGACGGCTTAACCACTTCGCCACGGAATCCCTACTGCCACACTATTAAGACGATAAATACGCCAAGATATCACTAAAAGGACTCTGTGACTGGAAATGGTGTGACTCAGCAAAAATGAAACAAAAATATCGAACTTGCAAAAGTCTGAAACAGCAACTGGGGCACAATACGTGAGTGGTGTTTTAGAAAGCTTGTCATCGTACGTATTTTCTTCTTCTTCATTGTTCGCAAAGAAGGCTTTTGATTATAATAATCTCTAGCCAACAGTAATTTTGTGTTGAAAATGAAAAGCTGGCTTAGCGGTAGACTTAGCAGCTAGTCGCTAACGAAGTGTTAGTGACTGCTGTTTACTGGAGTCATAGCTTGTGTGAGGTGGGGTGATGAGTTTCCTGCACCGCTGCTTTTTTTTTCCCTTACTGTAAGTCATGTCACTATTTAACCCTGGGTCTACTTTAGCGTGACATTTATTGGAGTTGAACCCAGTACATTTGACGTGAAAAGCGAGAGCTCTACCATAAGACGAATCAGATTCTCGTGGGTTGTTTTGGTGTATAGATTATAATATCCATTTTGTTAATCTTTGATTTGAAAAAACTTTTAAAATTAAAATACTTTACTTATTTACGCAATCTTACGCAATCAGATTTACCAAGTATGTAAGTCACATTCACATACTCCTAATCGTCAGTCCGGCAGATGTGCGTATGCGAGGGAGTCAGCCATATTCTGTATGCGTCCCCATCTTACACAACGCTGTACCAACGGATGCCTTGGTCTATGGTCAAACCATCTCGCTTTAGCAAAGTATGTATGCATGTTACGTTTTTTCAGTCTTACGAAAAGGCACAATGGCAAACAGAGGCAGATGGTGGAACTCACTTCAACTTCAAACTTCTTATATCGTCGCTCCTCTCTGTACATAGACCATTGACAACATCCGGCCAGCATACACGGTCCTGGGCTGCCGTCTACCTCTCTCCAGGTGTAATCATTTCATCTTAGTTTCTTCTCGCATTTTCATCTCCATATGTTTTGGGTCTACCTCTCTCCATCTCCCTCTCTCTCTCTTTATTTTAAGATTCCTTGTAACAGCCTGTCTGGCCATGTTGGTCTGTGTCATCCGTAGCGTATGTTTTATCAAACCCATTTTCTTTGCTTAATTTGTTTTTAAAGTGGCTGTTGTTGGTTCCCTTCCCTTTATCCTTTGTTTTCAAAAAACTAGTCCTTGTTGTACAGCCCTAGTCATTCTCCTTGGTCGTTATCTATGGTCGTTCTCTATAGTCGTTCTCCCTGGTCGTTCTCCTTGGTCATTCTCCATGGTCGTTCGCTTTGGTCATTCTCCATGGTCGTTCTCTATAGTCGTTCTCCATGGTCGTTCTCCTTGGTCATTCTCCATGGTCGTTCTCCTTGGTCATTCTCCTTGGTCATTCTCCATGGTCGTTCTCTATGGTCGTTCTCTATGGTCGTTCTCCATAGTCGTTCTCCATGGTCGTTCTCTATGGTCGTTCTTATGGTCGTTCTCTATAGTCGTTCTCCATAGTCGTTCTTATGGCCGTTCTCAATGGTCGTTCTCCATGGTCGTTCTCAATGTCTCATATCCAAACACCAACACCGATTTGACACTTGCGTTGACTATTCTATATTTGGTGTTAATCTTGATATCTCTGGATCTTCATATGTTGTTTAGTGCCATGAGTGCCATTTTTACCTTTCCAATTCTGATCCTTATAGATGTATCTGTTTACCCTAATGTGTCAATTGTGCTGCCGAAATAGGTAACGGTATACACTACTTCCAAAGACTCTGTCCCTATCATGATTGGTTCTTTGTTGATAGTGTTGAGTTTAAGGAGCTTGGTTTTTTTCATTTTGATATTCAGTACAAATTTTGCTGATTGTGGTATTATCCTATCAAGGACCCCTTACATTTGACTATGACTTTGACAAAAGTACCAGATAATCTGCGTAGTTCTGGTCACATTTACCAAGTATATGTGCATGTAAGGTTATTTTGGTCACATGAGAGGTTGATAGTGGAACCCACAGTGCCTGGGAAAGGTGGACGAGATCGTCCTAGAAGAAAATGGTATCAGGATATTACTGGCAGTTTGAAAATGTCCGTGTGTGAGGCCAGAAATCGTAGGGCTGCTGTAAAGTAGTCTACTTAGTGTGTAAAGCGTGTCGTCTTGCCATAACTCGTCAGAACTGCTGTAAAGTAGTCTTGCCATAACTCGTCAGGGCTGCTGTAAAGTAGTCTACTTAGTGTGTAAAGCGGGTGGTCTTGCCATAAATCGCCAGGGCTGCTGTAACGTAGTCTTGCCATAAATCGCAAGGGCTGCTGTAAAGTAAACTTGCCAAAACTCGTCATGGTTGCTGTAAAGTAGTCTACGGTGTGTGTAAAGCGGTTCGTCTTGCCATAACTCGTCAGGGCTGCTGTAAAGTAGTCTTGCCAAAACTCGTCAGGGTTACTGTAAAGTAGTCTTGCCATAACTCGTCAGGGTTGCTGCAAAGTAGTCTATGGTGTGTGTAAAGCAGTTCGTCTCGCCATAACTCGACAGGGCTGCTGTAAAGTAGTCTTGCCATAACTCGTCAGGGTGGCTGTAAAGTAGTCTACTTTGTGGAAAGAATATGTCACATGACACGACATTATGTATGTGGGACTTTTCACTGCCATTACCGGTTTCCAGCTCGTCACATTTGAGTGACTTTTCATTTGAAATGATTGCGTCAACGAATAGTCGGTGTGACACACATTGTAATACATTTCCCAGCTTCTGTATAACTGTTGTTATGGAGCCAGCTGCATCCTAGCTCTCGCCCTTCAGCCAAATGTCATGTAATGGTATTTGCTCGATTTGGGTTCTCATTTTGGTGTTCCATTTATTTGGCGTCGAAAGAAGAACGATTTTCCTAACATCGCTGAGCACTCAAAGAGATGATGATCAGAGTGCCAGACGTGTAGCTGACACTCTGGAGTTTGTTCTTATTGGATTCTATTGAGGTGCTTGCTAAGTGGGATAGGCTTGGTTGGAGAATGATGTTCTGATCCTTCTTTTTGAGTTGATTGATATTGTAATTTGGATTGGGGCTTGCTATACGTCTGTAGACCTCCCTCTCTGTATTTCATGTGGCCCATCTGTTCAGTCAATTTTCTTTTGTTGCTGTTCTAATGAGCTGCTTGGCTCTTTGTAGAGATGCTGCTCTGTGTGGTTAGTCTTGTTTTGATCCTTTCTTTGCTAGTCTGTCTGCCTTGTCATTTCCCGGTGTGTTTGATTTATGTCCAGAGATCCACTGCATAACTATTTAGACGACATGGGAGGTTATAATGTGGACAGTCTAGATATATTTGCATACAGGCTCCAACATGTGCTTCGTACAAAGGGAGCTTTGATGCGTGTCTGTTATTGTCGCTATCCATCATTTGCGTAATAGGCAATTGACTTTGTATCCATTTACACTGTATATCAATGCTTTCTGAGGTTTACTATCTGATATTTGTCATGTCACGTGGCCGAAACATTTAGTTTGCTGTCTCGATGAGGTTTATTTTTATTTATTTATTTTACGTGTTTGCCTAACTAGTTTCTACTGGCGGAGGCGCGCCTATTCCACCCCAGACCGTAGTCAATTAGGCGATATTAAGACGAATAAACCAGTGCTTGATAGTATGTGTGCGTCTGTATGTACATATGATAGATTTGTGCGCTCTCAGAAGCCAGCCCAACCAAACTGCAATGGAAGGGCCTCACTCTGAAGGCGTGTGTGAAAGTTGTGCAAGAGTGTGATTGTTGGACAGAGTCAAATGAAACAAGAGTGGGTGGTAACAAGATGAGGTCTAGCACTGGTATTGTACCTACCTGTCTCCGAATATCTTCATCTCTTATTATATCCATTCTTGTTACCCCAAGCATTATGCGCATTCTTTGTTTTATTATTATTGTTATTTTTATTATTATTATTAGACAAAAACATACTGCATTTATAAATGAATATTTATTTCGAGTTTATAGATTTGTGCTTTTCTGTTATATGTATACATTAATTTTAAACTTGACGGCATTTAAACGTTCAGAAGTTGTTGCCGTTGAATTTATCAAAAAAAAGAGCAAGGACCTTGGAAGCGAGAACTAATGTCCTAGAAATAAAATCTGCTAAAGAAAGTTCAAGGTTGGTGGCGTGGGTTATAGGAAAGGAGGAGGCAATCAGTAGAGTACATGTGACTGACGTTACTATTAGAGACAGTGGTGTATGCAGAAAATACATGAGAATGACGTTAGAGACAGTGGTGTATACAGGAAATACATGAAAATGGCGTTAGAGACAGTGGTGTATACATAAAATACATGAGAATGACGTTAGAGACTGTGGTGTATACAGAAAATACATGAGAATGACGTTAGAGACTGTGGTGTATACAGAAAATACATGAGAATGACGTTACTATTAGAGACAGTGGTGTATGCAGAAAATGGAAACCTTCCAGTTTAGTATATGCCAGGTGACCACAATGCAGAGAAGGTTGGAAAATCTATAAACACTTTCATAGAAGATTCGGTCCATCAAAACCTAACTTTCAGCAACGCAATGTTGTCTACCTCAACTTCCAATGTAGTTCTTCGTGGAAACAAACTACTCTTCTTGACATTATGACTAACGAGGTGGAGGATGGACGTGATCGCCATAGTAGTGGGCGATACAGCAGATGAAGCCAAGTATACCACAACCGCCTCTAGGACCCCGGTCCACCTTCATCAGCACGCTCGGGATGTGAGGAAAGCTATTGAAAACCGCTATTAAACGTCCTTTTCAGGACGGACAAAAGTGTAAGCCTACTCATCGTAGGCATGCAAAACAAAACAAAAAAACAACGAAAAACGAAATTATTTGAAGAAAAGCCAGGCGATTGTATTAATGTTTTACAAGGATTTACGCAAATGATAAAAAAAGTGAGAAATAAAAAGGCATCCAATTTGCAGCCAGTAAAGGAGGGTTCGCAATGTTAAGAAGAGGTAAAATCTGAATACAATAAAATATATATCTTAATTTAATGTATTCATACTGGTTTAGAAGACACTGCAGAGTCTATATACAATCAGTTTCTTTCACATTCACTTGATCTACACAAATAACTAATGCACATCCAGTCTATTCTTAAATATAGTAATTTACGTGAAAACCTGCCTTGGTAGATCATTATGACCACGCAGCAACATCTCATGAATAATTGGGAAAAGCGATTGAAGAGAAATGCTATTTACTGGCACAAGTGTTTCATGCTAATGAAATTGGTATGTTTTGGGAACATAATGTCTCTAGATATATTTGAATTCGTAGGATTAACAGTGAGAACAGACTGGCTCATCTCGTTTGCAGGAATGGTTCGGGGGATGGACAAGTAAGATGGCCGCGATTGACTGGCTGGGCTCTCGACTCGCTCCAGTGTTTGTGTTGTTTTCTGCTGTTTGCTAGTTCCTGTTCGGATTATAATTGACAACTTCTTCACAAGGTGGTATCAAGAACTTTATTATGTGGAAGTAATGTGCTTTCGATCAGTTATACTGTTTGTTGGGCTGTATCTTGTTGCGGCTGTGTCTGGTCTAAGCCGTGGGAGACCCAGCCGTGATGGCGTTCAAAGTTCCGCTTGACTGCACACCAGAATTCAGTACATGTTATCACTACTCATTGACGTTCGTACTTGGACTGAAGTACCCTTTCTCCTTCTCCGTCCACATGAGGTTACACGATACATCTCCCAACCTCGCATTCTCAGCACAGCAAGAGACACGCTGACCCGAATGTGGACACACACTAGAAGCGTCTGGGGCGGAACGCGAAAAAGAGGATGTCAAACACGGACAAAGAAAACCTGACACAAGTATTGGTCAAACACACACTCCTCGCTGCCCTCATCCTGAGGCAGCGGAGCACTGGGCTGCACCTGGGGAGTCTGTAGGGATTTTGATCGACACGTTAAACATGAACAGTACCAATCGTTCGACACAAGGCGCCTTAGATGCCAATGCAAACATTATTCAAGAGATTGTTTTTTCAATTATGTTGAGCAGATTCTGCAGTTACGGGTCCAACAGTAAACAGAAACGGACTTCGACGAAATTATTACTATTGAGTTTTCCAGCAGGTACGAAAATAAAGGCGACGTGATTATTTTTGTAAAAATCAGATTTGATGTGTTCTAAACAAAAATTTAGTGATGTCTTCTTAAAATAATTTAGTGGTATTTTCTAAATAAACGTTCAGTGATGTCTTATAAAAATAGTTTAGTGATGTATTCTAAAAATCATTTAGTGATGTATTCTAAAAATAGTTTAGTGATGTCTTCTAAATAAAAGTTCAGTGATGTCTTCTAAAAATAGTTTAGTGATGTTTAAAAAAAAACAGTTTATTGATATGTTCAAAATACCACTTTAGTGATGCGTTCTAAATAAAACAAACCTTTAATGAATTTTCTAAATTATAGAAAGATAGTTAATAGTTTAGTAATGTCTTCTCAATAATATAATAGTTTAGCGATGTCTTCTAAGTAAAATAAAATGTTGGTCATCTCTTCAAAATATACATAAATAGTTAAATGATGTGTTCTAAATAAAGTAACACTTTAGTGATGTGTTCTAAATAAAATAATACTTTAGTGATGTCTTCTAAATAAAGTAACACTTTAGTGATGTCTTCTAAATAAAGTAACACTTTAGTGATGTCTTCTAAATAAAGTAACACTTTAGTGATGTGTTCTAAATAAAGTAACACTTTAGTGATGTGTTCTAAATAAAGTAACACTTTAGTGATGTGTTCTAAATAAAGTAACACTTTAGTGATGTGTTCTAAATAAAGTAACACGTTATTGATGTCTTCTAAATTAAGTAACACTTCAGTGATGTGTTCTAAATAACATAATATTTCAACTGGTTCTTCTAAATAAATATTTGTAGTGGGATGCCTTCTACGAATGTGTTCGACTGACTTGACCTAGTTTGATACACGTGGCGATACGTGGACCGACTGAGAGCCTGGTGAAGCGATACAGAGATTATGGGCAGCGTCGTGGATTTATCGATACAGAGATCAATGGATGGATCGATAGTGGACCAGTACAGAGCGAGAGATGGAGCTAAGGACAAGCGGATTCACCAACGGAATTATTTTGGTAACTGGACAGGCTAGGACAAAACATTGATGAATTCACAAATACACGGAGAGATGAACGAAAAGAGAGTCCGACTTCTTTTCTACTCTGTGGTTTTATCTTTCTTTCTCTCTAACTTTTTCCCCTCTAACGTTTCTTTTTTTTTCTTTCCAGAAAACTAATTAAGGCAGAAAATACCCAAGCATCCAGACAATTCTCACAGAACATCTAAAGATATCTACATCAAAAACTCGTGTTGTCTTTACCAGTCGCACTGTACTCTTATATCACCGTGCGTAGGAATATATATATATATATCATCATCATGTAGCATGTCCTTTGTAGAACGTCGCTCCCATCACAGTCTGTCTGAACGAAACTCATTCTCTTGCCACAACTCTAGCCTCCGCCACAGTCACACCCAGGCATTCCTGGATATCTTGGTGCCATCGTCTTCTTGGTCTACCCCTCCCTCTTTTGCCTGGCACCATACCTTCCATCACTGTTCTCTCAAGACAGTTGTGTCACTTGATGTGACCAAAGTATTTACATTTTCTAGCCAAAATGGAATTGATAAACCAGTTCTCCTCTATGCTCAACTCTTGCCGAATGTTTACACACACACACACACACACACACACACACATATATATATATATATTCCAATTTACGCTTATATGTAATAATATGTTATACTCATTTGTAAATATTTGTTTTTTTCAAATGCTCCTTAATTGCATCTATTTATAGCACTCCCATCTCTGCCTATCTCTTCAATTCACTTGACATGCTTTTCAATCGTCTATATTTCTATTTCGTCTCTTTTTTTCCTGCATTGCATTCTTTACACACTACTTTAGCAGCACTTGTTTCGTGTATATATTTCTCTATAGTTTGCTTTTTGTGTGCAGATTGCTGTTAATTACATATCTTTTCATCTGTCTATCTCATTTCATCATGTTTATTCGTTTCATGTGCTCTTTAATCACACTGTTCTACTCTTTCCCTCTCTCATTTTGTCTTTTCAGATGCTCTCTTTTCGCAATTTTTTTAACCCCTACCCTGTCCTGTTTATTTATCTCGTTTATTTTGTTCAATTTATCTTTTATTGGATTTACTTTCATTCTGTCTGTCTATCTTTACTGGGTTTTTTCGTTTTAGAAAGTATTTGATCATGCTTCGTGTACTCTCTCACCCTCCATCTCTCTCCCTCTCTCCCTCCATCTCTCTCTTTCTCTCTCCCTCCCCCTCTCTCTCCTCTCTATGTGGATGTAATTCCTTCGTTCATTTCTTCATCTTCGGCGTTCGTCATGAAAATGACATTTGTCACGTTGTATCGTAATTTACAGCGAGGCTGAGATAGATGCGCCTTTCTGTAAGACACATCTGATTTCAGCACGCATTGTTGTGACTGGGTTTATCTTTCCTCTTCGATCGCTCATCGCTATGCCATGCTACCTGGGTGCAGTCTGTTTCATGGGTCATGATCAGAAGGCGGGATATGGTCAGCTATTGGTCACAGACTCTGATATAGGTAGCTGGCTATGATTTCGAAGACAACAGTAAGGAACTGGACAGCGATGTTCACAGTTGGACGTGAGTGAACGCAACAAGACTCGCCTGACCTGGTCTCGGAAGATCTTGCGTTAACTCACGTCCTTCTTCAAACATCGTTGACAGTTCTTCACTGTTGTCTTCGACACACTTTTGTCACCATACACTGCCTGCATTATGCAATGAATGTCAACTGGTCGACATCCTTCAGCTGTTAGAAAACGAACCACCGCTCTCTGATCAACTCTGGACGGATTCCGTATCACACTCGCCATGTTTTCAACGGTCTGCTGAGGAAACTGTGAGTCGGAGGATAATGAAATTTTGCAAACTTGACGATTGGTATGTGCTGTTTACACCAGAAGTGAAGTTATCATGCGCATCGTACGTATGTTCACTTGTTGTAGTTTGATCAAGTTTCATTTGAACCTGTCTCGTATGTTTACATATATATGTGGTCTTCTTTGTCTTTCTTTCACATTCTGTCAGTGTGTCAGTCTCTCTCTCTTTCACTCTTTCTCTCTTTCTCTCTCTCTCTCTCTCTCTCTATATATATATATATATATATATATATACATATATATGTATATATGTATATATACATACGGTGGACCAGTTGATAATGAGTCATCCATCTGTGGCATCGTAAATGTTGCTTCGGCATGCAAGGGATTCGGACCAACGTGCTGGTGGTCGTCCCCGTGGTCATTTCTTATCTCTAGGGGACCATATTGCTCCAACGATCGTTCGATCTTCGCATTAAGTGGCCACCCAGCGATGTTTCATCTCGTCTGCATAAACAACTGCTTTTTTCACTAGGGACAACTGGCGTATGTCCGAGTTGTGAAGACTTTTTGCGCGCATTGTTCCTTTATTATACACAAAGACCTCAGCGGACCACTGGGGTTCTTAACATATTATAAAATATTATCTACATATAAATGTGCGTCTCTCTCCCTGTCTCCTCTCTCTGTCTCTCTCTCGCTCTCTCTCTCACTCGTTCTCCCAGCTTCAGATAGATCTCGCAATTGTGATGTGCTAAAAATTCTTCAAAATACAATGAGAATGAACAAAATCTACATGTACAATAAAAAAAATGCACGCCTGGGACAGAGAACACGTGCCGGAAATAGAACAGCCCACAATCGCTTGGGAAATACAGAATTAAAAAGAAACGAAACTTTTCCACAGGTTATCTTTTTATTGGCTGAATAATTTCAAACAAAACAAACAAACTAGCAGGGTCTACTGAGAAATACGTGTAAGCGATAACGCCACGAGGAAACACGCACGCGTAGAGAACAAGCGTCGTGAGACTTTTTCGTTAAATGGGCCACGTCTTCTTCTTCTTCCTCGTTCATCTTCAAATCTCAACTTCAATGACTCTAACGAAGGCAGCAGTCGAATCAAGGCTCTGAACGCTTCCGTACAGCTTCTCGTGGAAGGACACTGGCTGTTGCCAAATGCTACTTCTTTTGCCGGTATACAGTGGACAGGACTGCAAAATATGTTCTGCCTTTCTGGGGGCTGTGTCGCAGGAACAAAGGTCTATAGTGCCAATCTTGAACTTGTTGTACAGATGACATCTAAGTCTGCTGTGACTTGTGCGTAGCCGAAGAATGATCACCTGGTCTCGCCTGGAGAGTTAAGAATGTGTTCATACTGTTTCGGTTTCAGGCCATACAATTAAAGAATGCCGGATTTTCGTAATACTTCTCCCAGCGATCCTTAAGACTCCACACACTTCTCCCAGCGATCCTTAAGACTCCACACACTTCTCCCAGCGATCCTTAAGACTCCACACTTCTCCCAGCGATCCTTAAGACTCCACACTTCTCCCAGCGATCCTTAAGACTCCACACACTTCTCCCAGCGATCATTAAGACTCCACACTTCTCCCAGCGATCCTTAAGACTCCACACACTTCTCTCATCGATCCTTGAGACTCCACATACTTCTCCCAATTGTCCCGCCATTGTTGGAAGCGTTTCAGGAAGGTATCTTCGTGAATTTAGTACAGCTGGGCTCTTGCCTTCCACAAAAAATTATCTCGTTACTCAAATCGTGTCACTTTCAGCGGAATTGTCAGCGTGGGAAAATGGAAAAAAAAATGGCAAGGACCCATATCAGAAAATGGCGAGCCAGACGAACCAGAGGAATGTTGTGTTTGGCCAAGAAAGTCTGAAACAGATGCAAAGAACAGGTGGGGGCGTTGTGATGATGGAGCTGTCCACAGGCCTGGTCGTTCGCATCTAACAGCATACCGAATGCGATGGGATGACCTCCAGGTAGCACTCTGGTGATGTTTTACCTTGTGGCGCATGCTCGTGATGCACAAACTCACGGGAGTCAAGGACAACGGTCAACATGTCATTGACATTGCTGCGTACCTGGGAAATGATAACCCGAAGGGTGCTCACTGCTCTTAAATGTGATTGGCTGACTGCCAGTGACTGACGCCATATGAGGGCGGGAAAAAGATTCAAGCAGGCGCATGACGGTCCCCTATTCCGCGCTGCCAAAGGACGCAACCGACGCTTCATTCGACTTTCTTCCTATTCCTGAAGGGAATGGTGGTGGGGGTTAAAGGATGAAGACCATAGGCCGATTCAAAACTGATGTGCAGAAGACAGTGCCTGTTAATAGCTTCCATGATTTAATTTCATCTTTCACACAATCATACAGTATGGTGTCTGCGGATTTTATGTGATAACCGACTGCTTATATTTTCGGCTTATGGTCTTTATGTTGAATTGGTTTAAGATGAGCTGCCAGTCGTTTCACAATCAATAGCCCAAGGAAGCAAATCTTTAGAAAATGCAAGAGGAAGCAGACCATTACATAACATGAATGTCGAAGTCGGATGCACTGAGCCGACAGGCACAAAATAAAAACCGGAGTGCAAGACACACCACCTTGGGGAATAGAGAAATAAGGCGTACGCAAAAATAACACAAAAAAACAGCTGTTGCTTTGTCGTCTGTTAGTTGTATTTGTTTATTTGGCTTCATTTGGCTTCGTTCGTTCTCAATCTCCCACTACTAAACTATGACATGGGCCTAAGTAGCAGAATGTAGTCCAGTGAACGGAATGCGTTGTATCGTAGTTTACAGCTTGACTGCGATATTTGCACCTTTTGGTCAAACATCCGACTTCAGCAAGCATTTTTTGAGTACCGGGTTAGCATATCCTCTTCGATCCCTTCTCCTTAGCCAGTCTGCTCTGCTGCAGCCTGTTATCCAGGATCACCGCGTGGAGGTGTAGACGGGTAGTGGCAGTTCGCTGGCCCTGACACTAGAGGTCAGCTATGGTTTGCTGACCACTGCAGCTCATGCGCTGCTCAGCTTCTTGATCCCATGTTTGTTTATTGCCCACAAGACGTTCAACTCACTTTCACGCATGTCTCCCTGCAGACGGACTGTTTCAATGCAAGTCTCGCTAACGAGGTGGGGGATCGCCGTGATCCCCGTAGTAGTGAGTGACATGCAGATGAAGTCAAAGCATAGTCCAACCTGTCCACAATCTGTGGGGACATGTACACAATCTGTAGGTAAATGCACACAATCTGTGGGGACATGTACACAATCTGTAAGGACATGTACACAATATGTGGCGACATGTACACAATATGTGGGAACATGTACATAATCTGTGGGGACATGAACACAATCTGTGGGGACATGCACACAATATGTGTGAACATTACACAATATGTGGAGACATGTACACAATCTGTGGGGACATGCACACAATCTGTGGGGACATGTACCAAATCTGTGGGGACATGTACACAACCTGTGGGGACATGTACACCATCTGTTGGGACATGTACACAATCTGTGGGGACATGCACACAATATGTGGGGATATGTACACAATCTGTGGGGACATGCACACAATCTGTGGGGACATTCCCGCAATCTGTCGGGACATGTACACAATCTCCAGTGACCTGTCCACATTCTCCCGTGACCTGTCCACAATCTTCAGTGACCTGTCCACGATCTCCAGTGACATGTCCACGATCTCCAGTGACATGTCCACAATCTGCGGGGACGTTTACACAATCTCCAGTGACATGTCCACAATCTCCAGTGACCTGTCCACAATCTCCAGTGACCTGTCCGCAATCTCCAGTGACCTGTCCACAATCTGCAGCGACCTTCCAATATCTGCAGCGACCTGTACACACTCTGCAGCGACCTGTACACAATCTGCAGCGACATGTACACAATCTGCATCGACCTGTATACAATCTCAAGCGACATGTCCACAATCTCCAGTGACCTGTACACAATCTCCAGTGACCTGTCCACAATCTCCAGTGACATGTCCACAATCTGCGGGGACGTGTACACAATCTCCAGTGACCTTTCAACAATCTCCAGTGACCTGTCCACAACCTTCAGTGACCTGTCCACAATCTGCAGCGATCTTCCATAATCTGCAGCGACCTGTACACAATCTCCAGCGACCCGTACATAATCTGAGTATTGCCCCTTGACCTCTTCTCGGCAATAAAGATTATATTTCTTCTATATAAGACTTCGGGTTCTCCAAACACCGTGACCTGCTGTCGAATAGCTCTAAATGAAACATCCTATATAGGTTATCTTCATCCATGCACTTTGTATTCTAACGTTCTCATTTCGCTGGAGATGATGATAGTTTATTCTGCCGCTCTGTCCACTTTCTTATATTGTTTTTTCATTACTTAGCATCTGTTTGCACGGCCGGCTATTGATGAAATTTCCCAGCAGGCATTTCATTTTATAATGACGTCACACCACCAAAGAGGATATTTGGGAGAGACTGGCAAGTTCAAGATGGCTTTCAGTTTCTGATTCAGCGGAATGTCAATTTATGCTCATGACCTTTTTGTTCCAGGTCTAAAGTCTCCTCAAGAGGCACCTTTTCTAGATGCGCGCGGTGCGGTGCGGCACGATCTGTAGAGCCTGGACAGCGGTGCGTAAGCCTGGGAATAGGCTACATTTGTTCACAAGAGATGCGGGTATCCAATTCAAGTGTTGATGATGGATACGAAATTTATGGAAATTGGGGGAAATTAGGTCCACCACGGGAATAAAGATCTTCGAGCGCGATGTGGAGTTCGTTCATTTGTGTTGCTCTGAAACACAGAGAACAACAAAGACTACAAGTAAAGGGATGCAGCCAGTCAAATGTGGGCGCCTGCGGAGTAGAGGGATTTAGATCGAGCGAAACGATCATTGGCGTGGAGCTGTTCTTCTTCTTCTTCTTCTTCGTTCGTTCTCAATCTCCCACTACCAAACACTGAAAGGGCTTAAGTCGCAGAATGTAGTCCAGAGAACGAAATGCGTTGTGCCGTAGTTTACAGCTTGGCTGCGATATTTTCACCTTTCGGTCCAACACATCCTACTTCATCAAGCATTTTTTGAGTACCGGGTTAGCATTCCCTCTTCGATCCCTTCTCCTTAGCCAGTCTGCCCTGATGCAGCCTGTTATCCAGGATCACTGCGTGGAGGTGTAGAAGGGTCTTGGCAGCTATGGTTCGCTGGCCCTGACGATAGCAGTCAGCTATGGGTCGCTGACCACTTGCGCTGCTCAGCATCTTCATCCCGTGGAGCTGTTCGAAATGGTCAGGCAGATGCCAGAATAACATGCGATGATGAGAGGCCGCTGACAAGGGATAGGACAGACATTTCAAAGGCATTGGCATAATAATAATCCTCATAAAGTCGGATGTGTCGGACTGGAAGGTACAAACGTCAGTCAAGCTGTAAACTTCGACTCAATGCATTCCGTTGTCCGGACTACATCCTGCTTAATTACAAAGCCCCTTTCACGACTTGGTATCGGGACGTTCAGGACACGGAGAAGAAGAAGAAGAGGAGGAAGTGGTAAAAGAAGAAGAAGGGGAAGAAGTAGTAACAGAAGAAGAAAAAGAAGAAGAATAAGAAGAAAAAGAAGTAGAAAATAAAGAAGAAGAAGTAGATAAAGTAGACGCAGAAGAAGAAGAAGAAGAAGAAGAAGAAGAAGAAGTAGTAGAAAATAAAGAAGAAGAAGTAGATAAAGTAGACGCAGAAGAAGAAGAAGAAGAAGAAGAAGAAGAAGAAGAAGAAGAAGAAGAAGAAGTAGAAGTAGAAGTAGATCATTGCGAGATAGTGCCTGTCATGGAAACCCTAGGTCAAGAGTAGTGGGAGTACTGCAAGACACTAATGGAGAGGAGAGATGGACATAAAGGAAGCAGGGAAGACCTGGGTATAGTTGGATTGGATTGTGTAGGATAGGAGATTGTGTAAAAAAAAAACCGTAAATAAATATAGTCATTTACTGTACGGGACTGGGTGGTCTTGAGGCAAGACGTCTGCATCAGTTGCTGGAGGTCGCGGGTTCAAATCACGACAGAGACCGGAATCTTTTCCACGTATGCTGTCAGGTATTTCCCCGGATCTCTGGGTAATACAGATCGAAAGCCCGTGCGCAGTGTAAGGCACATTATAAATCCATCGGCAGTTAGAAATCGTAAAGAATAGACTTAAAGGCCGTTGTCCATATCATATAAATATTTCAATTTATATTATATAAATGATACCAGACGTATTAAGTGAAGTAGAGCTATATTGATTTTTAAAGAAAATGAAAACCTTCATTTCATCTAGTTTATCTGTCAGGCTACCAACATATACCAAATGTGAAGAAAATAAAAAAAAAGCTAAACGTGTGGTAGACATAAAAATAAATACACCCATTCCATATTTTTGGCAACCTAATCCCTGGAAATCGACATTAAAACAGAGCTTCTGAAACCGGACAGAGTACCAAAAAAAAAAGAAAGAAAAAAGAAGAGAACAAATTTGGAAACCACGTACCAATGACAGGAAGGATCAACGAGAGGGTCAACAAATGACATAAAACACTTTTGCAACACTGAAACACTAGGTTAGGTGCATACATATACACACAAGCACTGGTTTATGCGTCCTGATATCACCCAATGAACTACGGTCTGGGGTGGAAAATGCAGCGGCTCCGCCAGTAGAAACTAGTGAGGCAAACATCTAAGCAACAACAGCCCACTTGACCCGAAGACGTGGTCATACCAAGTCAGCTTTTGCCTTTTGATCGCTGTTGGGGGTCGTCTTACAGTCCACTTGCATTCTCGACTCTGTCCTTCACAATCAGTCCTAATGGTTAAGTATCTGACATCTGGTCTAAACTATATGATTATTCTCCAAAGAGTTATTGTAGATTCTATACAGTTATTCAACATCTGATCAGCTATGACTTTCAGCTCATTGACTTGTGCTGCGTCTTCGACAACTATATTAACTTAGTTAGCGTTAGGTTTACCCTATACGCCAGTCAATCGTTATGTTTCATCACAAATAAGAAATACAAGAGTTGGGGTTCTAATTACTTACTACATTTAATCCGCATATATTTTCTATCAATTTTCACTTGGAAATTCTCAAACATTCTCATTTTTTAATTTTATACTACAGGGTTTGAGGGCTCCACGTTTTTATTTCAGATTTGTGATGAAACTCAATCAATGATTGTCGTAAGCCGTTAGAGGTAACTAATTTAATAGAACTGAATTATTATATACTGTTTATTGCGTTTCGAAATTAAAGAGATTTTATTTAAATTATATCTTTTTTTCTGTATCCTATTTTTGTCTTTCGGTTATGTAAAATATTTCTTATATTCAATTTTAATTGTAAAATATAATATTATTATATGACCTACAACGTGCGTCAGCAATATTATACAACAAAGACACATACACATATAATTACGCACACACACACACAGAAACATACATCTGTTTGCACATGAATATACAGATTAGAAACTTTAAGAACATAGGCACCAATTGTCACAAATTGTCACAATATTGTTTCCAAATTATCATTTAGGTGTATAGTTATCGGGTTTTTGCCAGTTCTGAAAGTCTCTGCCTCTTAGCTTAGCGGGAAGTGTCTGCATCTTAGATTAGCGGGAAGTGTCTGGATCTTAGTTTAGCGGGAAGTGTCTGCATCTTAACTTAGGGGCAAGTGTCTGCATTTCAGCTTAGCGGGAAGTGTCTGCATTTGAGCTTAGCTGGAAGTGTATGCATCTTAGCTTAGCGGGAAGTGTCTGCATCTTAGCTTAGCGGGAAGTGTATGCATCTTAGCTTATCGGGAAGTGTATGCATCTTAGCTTATCGGGAAGTGTCTGCATCGTAGCTTAGCGGGAAGTGTCAGCATTTACCAATACAATATTTCTTACCTACCTAATTAACGAACTAACTAACTAATAAGTCGAGTTAACTAAAAGCATTTCTAAAGAAAATGAAATGTAGTGTTAAAATTAGCCAATGTCAAAACCCTGATATTTGCTTAGTATAAAGGGACCAGCGAAGCTGTTGTTGTTGTTGAATGTCCATAATGAGTAAGTCAACTCTTTTGTGCGCTAGGAAAAGGCCGTTAAGTTGGTAGTCGCAGTAGCTTTCCTTACACCCCGAGCGTCCTGATAAAGGTGGTCTGGTGTCCTCCAGGCGGTTGTGCTATCCTTGTCTTAATATGCCAGTGGCTCACTAGTACTGGAATCACGTCGATCTCTCACCTTGTTAGCCAGGCTGACATGAAAACAGCCCGTTTCGAGTGAGAATTCCGAGGGGGTCTTGGTCAGTTTATTGGCTAACATGTACAATCAGTATGTTAAGCCTGACCAGACGTTAGTCTCCTCTCCCACCTGACCAGACGTTAATCTCCCACCTGACCAGACGTTAGTCTCCTCTCCCACCTAACCAGACGTTAATCTCCCACCTGACCAGACGTTAGTCTCCTCTCCCACCTGACCAGACGTTAGTCTCCTCTCCCACCTGACCAGACATTAATCTCCCACCTGACCAGACGTTAGTCTCCTCTCCCACCTGACCAGACGTTAGTCTCCTCTCCCACCTGACCAGACGTTAGTCTCCTCTCCCACCTAACCAGACGTTAATCTCCCACCTGACCAGACGTTAGTCTCCTCTCCCACCTAACCAGACATTAGTCTCCCACCTGACCAGACGTTAGTCTCCTCTCCCACCTCACCAGACGTTAGTCTCCCACCTGACCAGACGTTAGTCTCCCACCTGACCAGACGTTAGTCTCCCACCTGACCAGACGTTAGTCTCCTCTCCCACCTGACCAGACGTTAATCTCCCACCTGACCAGACGTTAGTCTCCTCTCCCACCTAACCAGACGTTAATCTCCCACCTGACCAGACGTTAGTCTCCTCTCCCACCTGACCAGACGTTAGTCTCCTCTCCCACCTGACCAGACATTAATCTCCCACCTGACCAGACGTTAGTCTCCTCTTCCACCTAACCAGACGTTAATCTCCCACCTGACCAGACGTTAGTCTCCTCTCCCACCTGACCAGACGTTAGTCTCCTCTCCCACCTGACCAGACGTTAGTCTCCTCTCCCACCTAACCAGACGTTAATCTCCCACCTGACCAGACGTTAGTCTCCTCTCCCACCTAACCAGACATTAGTCTCCCACCTGACCAGACGTTAGTCTCCTCTCCCACCTCACCAGACGTTAGTCTCCCACCTGACCAGACGTTAGTCTCCCACCTGACCAGACGTTAGTCTCCCACCTGACCAGACGTTAGTCTCCTCTCCCACCTGACCAGACGTTAATCTCCCACCTGACCAGACGTTAGTCTCCTCTCCCACCTGACCAGACGTTAATCTCCCACCTGACCAGACGTTAGTCTCCTCTCCCACCTGACCAGACGTTAGTCTCCCACCTGACCAGACGTTAGTCTCCCACCTGACCAGACGTTAGTCTCCTCTTCCACCTGACCAGACGTTAGTCTTCCAACTGACCAGACGTTAGTCTCCCACCTGACCAGACGTTAGTCTCCTCTCCCACCAGCGGCAGTTAAAACATATATTTCACATTACAGCAAACAGGTGAATGGGTGCAATGCTTAGAAACGGGCTTCTTTTAATAGGGGTCAGCTGAAGTGGTGGTCTATCTTCACTTGGGAACAAAATGAGTAATGAGTGGTGTGAAACTGTTTCGCCCAGTGAAATTCTAATTCAGATCAACCAATCATACTCCAGTTGTCAAGCCTGGTCTTACACTATTTTTCACCAGTCGTAACAGTTTCACTTGTCTTTTCTCGAAAGTAAAAGTGGCAGATCGTTCGATTCTCCCAGCAAAGCGGCAGGGTTGAATATCCTCTGTCGACATGTCCCAGTGAACTCAGTTGTAAGAGCGTACCTGGCTTACAGTTTAAAAATGGTTTAAATTGTTGGTTTGTCTGAAAATATCTCCCCTTGATATACTAACACAATAGTTTTAGAACCCTTGACAAAATGTGGATTAAAAAGATCAAACTAACAACGCGTGAAAGAGCTTCTTCACAGACTTGGGCATCACGCATGAAGAGGTCAAGGCCCTAGTTAAAGCCAAATTGAGGAGGGTGAGAGGAGAGAAGAGAGAAAGACTTGGCTGATTGACACACGCAACAAAACATCGGAAACACATCCAGCCACTGTGTTTTAACTAAAGAAGAGCAAGTCGTCGTCTTCAGACGAAAATAATTGACTCAATCTTTACAGTAATATCAGGATTGGGACAGATGACGTGTGTCCATGTGGGGAGCATGCCAAAGCAGTGGAGTACATCCTAGGAAGCTGCATGCTTACATATCAAGATAGAGAACAATACTGGCCGCAAGAGACAGATGAGAGAGAGAGAGAAAGCTGTAAGATTTACAATAAACCGACTGACAAATGTATTTATTATAAGATAAACCGGGACCTTGATTTTAGGATGAACGGAAGAGAAGAAGAAGAATAAAAAGACGAAGAAGAAGGAAAAGAATAAGAAGAATATTCAAACACTTACCTTGGGATTCAGCTTTTTGGGAACTGCCACTTTAGGGTCAACCTGTTGAGAAACGAGGTAGAAATAGTTGCTATCCATTTGTGGTGGAATTACAGTTGGATCTGTGCACACAAAATTGACGATAAATCCGATGATGTTCACAAGAGCCCGCGAAACAATATAATAAAGTGTCTATGTTTTTAATTCACTGTAAGTAGAACGTATACACATATTTACGTCAAAGATAATGGATAATTCAAACGGCAATAGAAAGTTTAATCTTCCGCAGCAGAGCTCTTTGACTAATAAAAGTGCAGTTAATACTTTCGCAAAACGGAATAATTAAACATGCCAGTTTCAGATCTAACACAATAAAATCATAGATTGCAACTATTTACTCACTTATACTCAAAGACAACGTATAATTACAAACGGCAATGAGAAGTTAACTCTAAAGTAACTCAACCCTTTGAAGGAAAATGATATAGTTTAGACCAGATGGCTCGGGGACGGCGTGGCCTAGTGGTTAAGTGGCACGGCTCACAACCGAAAGGTACTGGGTTCGATCCCCATCACAGCACCGGCCGTTACCCCGGGGAAGCAAACCCTTAGAAAATGCAGGAGGAAGCAGACAATTACATAAAATGTATGCTGAAGTCGGATGCACTGGGCCGACAGGCGCAAAATAAAAACCACAAGTGCAACGCACACCACCTTGGGGATTTGAGAAATAAGGCGAACGCAAAACAAAAAAAATTAAATAAAACAATTACCAGATGGCTCAAACTAAACTCCTGGGACTGATTGGAAAAAGTAAGATGGCCGCGCCTTAATGGCTGAGAACTCGACTGGTTCCTGTGTTTGTGTCGAGTTTTCTGATGTTTAGTGTTTCCTGTTCGGGTTATAACTCACAACTCCTTCCCCAAGTGGTATCAGGGACTTTATTTATCTGCTTTCGATCGGTTATCCGGTTTGTTATGTTGCATTTCGTTGTAATTCATGTTTGGCTTGAACTGAGGTTATAACTGCTCAAGGACCTTCCTGCTCGGCCTTCCTCCTGCCCGTCACTCCCTCTACTGGAGTTTACACAATACCTCTCCCTACCTCATATTCTCAGCACAGCAAGGGTCAGGCTGAACAAAAGGTGGATACAATCAGAAGCCTCTGCGTCGGGACACGGAAAAAACAGGGAGTTTGACACGGACAGATAGGAAAGCCTGACACAAATATTGGTCTAACACATTCCTCGCCGCCCTCATCTCAAGACAGCGGAGTACTCGGCTCCTACTGGGGAGACTGTAGGGATTTCGGTCGACACGCTACACATGAACAATAGCGGTCTTTCGACACAACGGTTCATCCTTTTTGGGTGTTGGGCCACACAATTAAAGAATGCTGGATTTTCGTAATACGAGATGTGTTCAAAAAGTATCCGACCCTTTCGCTGGAAAAATACAATAACTCACCAGGTGGTTTGAAACCCTAATCCCCTTCAAAGTACTCTCCTTCGGAGTCCACATACTTCTCCACATTGTCCCGCCTTTGTTGGAAGCTTTTCAGGAAGGTATCCTTGGGAATGGAGTACAGCTGGGCTGTTGCCTTGCACAAAATATTTTCTCGTTACTCAAATCGGGACCCTTTCAGCGAAATCTTCAGCCTTTGGCGCCTAAGCGAACATTATTATTATTACTGATTGGAACCAACATTATGGTCAGAGAGCCACACAAAGTCGAATAGGTGTGCCACGATAACACGTGAAGCTAAATAGCTAAATATATCATGAAGTCCAAGCTGATGTTTCAGCGCTGGAAGCGTTAAGCCAATGTACCGAGGGCTGGAAGAGTTAAGCTAATGTACCGAGGGCTGGAAGAGTTAAGCTACTGTACCAAGGGTTGGAAGAGGTAAGCTAATGTACCGAGGGCTGGAAGAGTTAAGGTAATGTACCGATGGCTGGAAGAGTTAAGGTAATGTACCGAGGGCTGGAAGAGTTAAGGTAATGTACCGAGGGCTGGAAGAGTTAAGGTAATGTACCGAGGGCTGGAAGAGTTAAGCTACTGTACCAAGGACTGGAAGAGGTAAGCTAATGTACCAATGGCTGGAAGAGTTAAGCTAATGTACCAAGGGCGGCATGAAGTCCAAGTTTATGTTCAAGGGCTGGAAGAGTTAAGCTACTGTACCAAGGGCTGGAAGAGTTAAGCTACTGTATCAAGGGCTGGAAGAGTTAAGCTACTGTATCAAGTGCTGGAAGAGTTAAGCTACTGTACCAAGGGCTGGAAGAGTTAAGCTACTGTACCAAGGGCTGGAAGAGTTAAGCTACTGTACCAAGGGCTGGAAGAGTTAAGCTACTGTACCAAGGGCTGGAAGAGTTAAGCTACTATACCAAGGACGGCATGAAGTACAAGTAAATGTCCAAGTACTGTGTGAGAAGGAGTAAAGCTTCTAGAAGATCACGTGACGAGTTACGTGACGAGTTACATCTCGTTAATATCCAAGTGATTGAGGAAAAATAAGTTATGGCAGTGTGGACAGCCTCAGAATTACAGCTGTTTTCTTTGAATAAATTCAAGTCGATGCATGATAGCGTACAAAGAAGAAGAAGAAGAAGTAGAGGAAGAAAAAGGAAAAGAAGAAGAAGAGGAATAAGAGGAAGAGGAAGAAGAGGAATAGGAAGAAGAAGAAGAAGAAGAAGAAAAAGAAGAAGAAGAAGAAAAAGAAGAAAAAGGAAATAGAAGAAGATGAAAAAAAGAAGAAGAAGAATAAGAAGAAGAAGGAGAAGACGAAGAAAAAGAAGAAGAAGAAGAAGAAGAAAAAGGAACTAGAAGAAGATGAAAAAGAAGAAGAAGAAGAATAAGAAGAAGAAGAAGAAGAAGAAATGGAACTAGAAGAAGATGAAAAAAAAGAAGAAGAAGAAGACGAAGAAGAAGAAGAAGAATCTGGTCTTCCAATATCTAGTCCAGGTATACCAAACAACCTCGTATCTGGTTGCAGATCCGGATACTGTTCAATGTGACGGCGTTAAAATCTGTGTCTATAAATAGAGAATGCTATCAAACCCACTGAACCAGCTGTTTAGACAGTGCAGTCCTGTTTCACGGAATTGTTTACTAGCGTTGAATTTTAACAAGCGTCTCATAACGGCCCGCTCACCACAAGCAAACCCGGATGGTACATCTGTAATGTAATGCGTTTAAAACCCCTTTTTAACAAAAATCGGCGCCCCTATTGTAGGGAAGTTGTCTTTTTTTCTGAAAATTGTATATTTTTTTTTCGTCAAGTGGATGAGGTGCTGCAGGGCTAAGGGTTTGGACAGTGGGTTTTGATTCTTATTGAGTGGTTTGACGGGGTCTTTGTGTATGACAAAGACAAGAATGTCACCACTGCCCCAAAGAGAGAATGTAAGAGGCACTAATTGT
This sequence comes from Ariolimax columbianus, assembly GCA_036924085.1. NCBI lineage: Eukaryota > Metazoa > Mollusca > Gastropoda > Stylommatophora > Arionidae > Ariolimax > Ariolimax columbianus. Next base: position 79,310,560 of record JAVGWX010000012.1, read on the forward strand.
GTGACATTTCACAACACCGGCTATGGTTAGGTGGTTTGTTTAGAGCAGCATAGATGGCGCCTTAAAGATTGCGGGTCTTATTTGCTCTAGTGTTTGAGTCCGTCACTATGGACTCGTGCACCAGTTAACCACCCTCCGTGGCTGTTATCCAAACGCAGCGAAATAATAAACTGCTCGAGGCTAGCCCACTTAGCAGGAAATCTTCCTCCCGGCCAAACCCATATCATGGCAGAGCTGGGACCTGCACAGTGCATCTGCTCATGTAGAAGTACATATCGACTAAGTCTAAGATTAACATTATCCAAGAGCCGTATCAGCTTCGAAGGTTGGCTACAATGGATTCCCAACATCCCCTGTCTAATGCCTTGATGGGACAGAATAGAGTACCATACATTGAGATCCTCATGAAGGCAAAAATGCCAAGCATCTACACACTGTTGCAGAAGACCGAGATCAGGTGGGTCGGCCACGTCGTATGCATGCCAGACAACCGTATCCCAAAACACTTAATGTATGGTGAGCTGAAAGATGGCCTGCGTAAAGCCGGTGGCCAAAATAAGCGTTTCAAAGACTCCCTTAAAGTATCTCTGAAACGCTTCAGCATCGATAAAAACGCACAGGCATGTCTCGCACAGAACCGCAAGGCATGGCGTAGAACCACCATCAGATGCACCCCCATTGCTGGGGAACGCCGGACCTCAAAAGGACAGAAAAAACGCACTTTGCGTAAAGACAAAACAACTGACACTCACATGTCCAAATCTGACATTAAATGCTACGTATGTGGAAGGATTTTCCGTGCCAGAATCGGACTGTACAGCCACCTCCGGACTCACCTGGTGAGGTACAGCACAACATGTCTGACTGCTGTTGTCATCTTCGCTTGCGATGGACAGCTTTTATTATTATTATGATTGCAAACTTTGACATATATCAGTCCATCTCATGATGTTGTCTCTCACATATATAGCTGTCATCCCTTTGTTCACCTACCGTCCACCTTTGCCTCCAGCATTATTTTTAGCAGTGTGCCGTGTCTCGTTACACATACAAACTATTTTGTTGGTCAACTTTGTATCTCCTTCAGTATTTCTCCACACAGTCTCTTCATGGCCTCTCCATTTGTTCGCATTTTCTTCCATGAGACGGTACCCATCAACAATGGAAGGGTATAGATAATGATAATTCATGTAGCTCGCTACATGTACACAATCTTAACGGTCGCCCATTTATACTTTAGTCAGGGTCCACGTCGGACGAGTTGGTATGAAAGTTGTATTGATAATTTATCGTTTTATCCTTACTTCGGTGCTTGGATAGGTACTTGGGTCTTAATTCACACCAGAGTTCCCTGGGATGCCATCGTATGTAAAGGAACATTCCATTTTGGGTTAATGGGATGACAGGTCGATATAATTTTATTTATAAATAAATAAGTAAAGACTAAGATAAAGTTAGAAGTGTAGTTAAGGTTATGGTTAGGGTTAGGTTTAGGGCACGGTTTAGGGTTAGGTTAGTGTTATGGTTAGGGTTATGGCTAAGTTTAGGGTTAGGTGAGAGTGAGAGTTAGAGTTAGGTTTAAGGTTTAGTTAGGGTTGCTGTTGTTGTTGTTGTTGTTCTTGTTATCCCAAAGCTGCTGAGCAAGCTTGCTCTTGGCAGCCAAGTGCCATTCTTATATAGATACAGGTCTTCTTCTTCCGTTGTTTCACTGCTCTGTACAGTGTGTTGGCAATTGTTGGCAGTGCTTGTACGAATTTTGTTCTATGTCCGCAAGCGTCTTGCACTCAATGAGTAGATGTCGAACTGTTTCATCAGAATGAGAGCAATTTTCCACAAGCGCAAGTGCTGGGATTGATGGGGTAGATTCGCCACAACATCCATTTGATGTAGGCGGGACATTATGTACAGACCCTACATTGACCCTTTCGGTTAGGTTTAGGGTTAGGATTAGGGCAAGGTTTAGGGTCAGGTTAGTGTTATGGTTAGGGTTAGGGTTATGGTTAAGATTAGGGTTAGAGTTGGCAGATTCAACAATTCATTGCCAAGATACAGAAGAAATTAGCAGCAGAATCAGCAATTCTTGTCTATTCTCACAAAATGTTTGGCACCCCCAACAGTTACAAAAAATGGATTATTCTGTTACGCCATTACTTCAAATTCGATACAAAAAATATATTTTTATTTGGAGTGAATTAAGACGCAAATACCCAATTAATCTATATCCCTTTCTGTTTTACTGTTCATGTATCCCAGCATATCTGAATTGTCTACATGTATCAGTTAACGATAATATAGTCATCATGTGTGTCCGTACTGATAACACTTAGAAAGACTTAGAAGAATCAATATATGAAACACCAAAATCAATATTTCTAGACAAAAATGCAAACAGCCTAGTATCATTGTAAACATCTGAATAAAAATAATCGATCAATGAGATAGCGTTTTACATATGCGCTATAAATAGCAAAGTGAAAACATCCAAACATATCAAGAATTGACACACCGCGTAATTCTTTCCGGTTGAAAAAGTAATCGACTTTCTTCCTTCGCTTTTTTAAACTTTACTCTGCAGGGATCAAACTCTAGATCTCCACCTCACCGATCAATCTGCTGGAAAACAGCGTGTTTCCTGGAGTACGATCGAGGACGTACTACGGGGGTTTTGATCAGCATGTTCCACCTTACCATGATTACTATTGAATCGAGCCTTCACATAACCAAATTGACTGCTTCTGGGTGCAAATAGCGACTTTTCTACAACAAAATATGAAACTGTATTGAGATGTGAATCTCGACATTTTTTTCCCTCAATCTCCAACCCCCCCCCCCCCCCCCCCCCACCCTTTTTTCACCTTTGCTCGAAATAACATTCACCCTTTCCAATGATAGTCTTATCTCTTTTGCCTCGATTTCCCCTTTCAGCTTTGCTCAGAATCACCCCCCCCCCCTTTCAAATAATAGTCTAACCTCTTTTGCCCCAATTTCCCCTTTCAGTTTTGCTCGGAATCACATTCCCCGCTTCAAATAATAATATAACGTCTTTTGCCTCAGTTTCCCCTTTCAGCTTTGCTCAGAATCACATTCCTCTCTTCTCAATAAGCCTAACCCAAAATGTGTATTCCAAGTAATATGCATATAATATCGAACATCTGCGACCGCCAAGTGACGTGTCCCAATATGTCTCTCATAGCGTGTTGACGTCCCGTTGTGTTTCTAGTGAGAGAAAGATTTCCTAGGTCTGGTCTCTAAATAATAATTTAATTTTGTAAATGAAAATAATGCTGCATGTTCAAAAATCCATTTTAATATGTGACATTCGTTCAAATTGAATGGCGCACACTAAATTTTAAAACATACTATAATTTTACTGATTGTACATGACTGATTGATTGATTGACGTTCAATGCCTACAATGACTAAGTCGAGATTTGTGTACGGCCTGAAAATGGTGTTAAATGGCGGGTTCCAGTACCTTTCCTCACATTCGAAGCTTGCTGATGAAGGCGGACCCGGGTCCCCCAAGCTGTTTTGCTATGATTCGCTTCATCTACGTGTCGCTCACTACTGCGGGGGATCGCGTTTAGATCCCACATCGCTAGCCATCGAGAACAGCCCGTTTTCAGGGAGCACTGCGAGAAAGTAGAGGTGGATGACGTGGGAAGTATGATCCTGACTAATATAGTCTGATCAGTATTTTTCCGCTGGCCCTGACTACCATAGTCTCATTATGTTTCACCTGACTCTGACCAACATAGTCTGATCAGTATGTTTTACCTGACCCTGACTAACATAGCCTGATCAGTATGTTTTACCTGACCCTGACTAACATGTCTGACCAGTATATTTTACCTGACCCTGACTAACATAGTCAGATCAGTATGTTTTATCTGACCCTGACTAACATGTCTGATCATTATGTTTTGCCTGACCCTCACTAATATAGTCTGATCAGTATTTTTCACCTGGCCCTGACTACCATAGTCTCATTATGTTTCACCTGACTCTGACCAACATTGACTGATCAGTATGTCTCATCTGATCCTGACTAACATAATATGATCAGTATGTTTTACCTGACCCTGACTAACATAGTCTGATCAGTATGTTTTACCTGACCCTGACTAACATAGTCTGATCAGTATGTTTTACCTGACCCTGACTAACATGTCTGGTCAGTATGTTTTACCTGAACGTGACTAACATGTCTGATCAGTATGTTTTATCTGACCCTGACTAACATAGTCTGATCAGGATATTTTACCTGATCCTAACATGTCTGGTCAGTATGTTTTATCTGACCCTGACTAACATAGTCTGATCAGTATATTTTTCCTGACCCTGACTAACATGTCTGATCAGTACGTTTTACCTGACCCTGACTAACATGTCCGATCGGTACGTTTTATCTGACCCTGACTAACATGTCCGATCGGTACGTTTTATCTAACCCTGAGTAACATGTCCGATCATTATGTTGTTCCTGACCAGATACTAGTCTCATATCTGCTAAACAGTATTCCCAACCCCCCCCCCCCCCCCCCTCCGTTCTATCCCGTCCGTAAAATCTCCACTCGAACCGAAACCCTGATATAGTCCAACAAACTCCTTTAAAACATACGTTTACAAATGTTCTAAAACGTTTACAGCAGTCACCGAATTAAGAGGGGCAGAGGACGCATTGAGCAAGGTGACAGGAGTCTGCGACCCATATATCCAGATCCTTGCTTTACGGACTGGAAGTGAATATGTGAGAACGTATAGGCAGCGAGTGGTAATCAAAGATTGTTTGTTTGTGATCACGAACACAATACAATCGCTGGTCAAGTGTCTTAATTCAACTTTATTGCATCTGGAGTTCTGGTGCTTGAATACTTTGCTGTCCAGTACTTCAATATCTGTTGTGTTGTTCGTTATGTGTGTTATCTAAGTCCAGATACACACGAGCTGCAATTACAATTTAACATCGGGTTGCTGTCACCAAAAACAGATTTATTTATACAGTGGATTCCTACCCACTGTACGATCCTTGGAAACGAAATGGCAGATGTGTTCTTAAAAACCGGCATGCTGACTCGAAATCCACAGAGCTATAAAGAAGTAAAGACACTCATCTGAGGACCCATCAAGACGGAATGGGGAGACCAGAACAAAGAATACGAGCTAGAAAATGAATGCAGAGGCACACTAGGTAGAGATGGACAGACAAAGAACTTCCGACTGAGAACGGGACATTGTAGAATCAAGGACCACCTCTACAGAAGTCACCGCCACGTGCGAAAGGGGAGCATACAAGCAGGCACCAGAACATATCCTGCAGGACCGCTTTGGCAAATCAAAGAGAGACAGTTTGGCCCAAGGGAGCCACCATGCTAGAAAAGCTGTGTGGGACCGGCGAAAGCCTGAAACGTGCAGTCTCCTTTGTGAACCTCAGCGAGCTAGATCAAAAGAAGAAGACGAAGAAGAAGGATAAGAAGAAGAAGCAAAAGAAGAAGAAGAATAAGAAGAAAAGGAAGAAGAAGAAAAATAAGAAGAAGAAAGACAGACAAAGCACACATATTACACAAGCATCTTAGTTGCTCCATGTTTCAACAGTTTGTTGCTCACAGTAAGGATATTAGGCCCGATCCCCCACGCTCCAGTCTACTCCACTACACATGGAACCTGAATTACAGTTACAAATGGTAAGACAGATCGCCCATGGACAAGTTGAACTACGTCACCCAAAAATTGCGGTCAAGGACAATTGTTAAAAGAAAGGAAAGCTGTGGTAGTACCGAAGGTTAAAAGTTGATTAATAATATATATATATTGCTCAGTAACCACACGGGGAAAGAAACAAAGAGATACCTTCGTAACATCTACAAAGTCTTCGTCTGGTACAAAAGACTTTCCTAAACGGGCAAACAAATCACTAAATAAACAAAATCAATGGGCTCGACAACCAATACAACACTATATACACACATTAATGAGTAGTGTCCGGGATTTTACAAGAATAAAACAACTGTCACCTTCCAAGCATGTCGTAAAAGGCACTATCAAGAGGCGTGCTTGAAGCTGACAGTCTCAGCATGTAAATAAAACTACCTATATAATCATGGACTGCGAAAACTTGGATACAGACTTCCTGTAAGTGGGACCAGTTGCAATTAAAACCAGTGCTCGTGATTCAAATAAAAAGATGCATTATTGCAAACGCTCATACGCAGGATTCTATTAAATATTGGTCAAACCTGTGGTGGACTATGCTTCACAATGGACCGAAAATGGTGAAATATTGCAAATGCAGTTACGCAGGTTTTCCTTACAATGGGTCGAGCTGCAGTGGTGGACGATGCTTGACGTTGGACCGAAAAGTGAGTATGAACACGGTGATTAGAGAGCTTGCTGCTCATTTAAAGGGTACCGGGTTAGAATCTCGATAGCAACACGCTCCTGTCTACTCAGCTACAAATGGGTACCTGCATTACAGTTATAAATGACAGGCAGCCTACCCACCACAAAAGTGGTGATCTTGTACAATCCGTAACACATTATCCTCGACCGCCGAGTCAGCGTTAAGATATACGTTATCTTTTTATTTTAATTAGATGTTAAATGTCGACGCTGACTACTTTATGATGTTAACAAAATCTGCTTATGAAGGTTATGCACGAGGCTAGCAAACTTGATCTTCTAAAACTATTGCTATCAAAACAACATTACAAACGTTAGATACATGCTTCCTGAAAACAAATTATAGCAGGGGACCAACTGTTGGGTGGATGGACGTATGCTTCAGCTAAAAGACGAATCAACACGCGTCAGGATATAACCAAAAACACTGCGGTTAAAACAAGCACACATGCTCCAAAAAGAATATAAGAAAAACCTTCCAAGAATATCCAGCAACAAGCGATTCACATACGGTAAGGATTACACTACACACACAGCACACATGATCTGATCACTGCAACCAGAGCAGACATGAGCTGAATACTGCACTGAGGTAACGGTAGACAACCTTATCGTCTGCACATCAAATCCATTCCCAATGCAGTTCTGATGCAACATCTAGCCCTTAAAATGGTTGCTAGATATCCATTGGCGATGTATCGATACAAATTTAGAGGCTGAATAAATTCGATTGCAGTGTTATCCGGCGGCCTGACAGACCCCCCCCCCCCCCCCTCTCTCCGGTGTAGCTGGGGCCAGGGATATTAATCCGCATGGGCAAGCTGTGAGAAAAAGAATCCTACATCGTCCTTGAACTTCCAACACTTGGAAATAAACGACAGCTGTTATTCATTCGATAAAGTTGCGAGAATCCAATAAAGTCTTCGTCAGTTGGACAGGGTGAAGATTTGGAAGGTAAAACGTGTCAACGAACTCGCATGTCGATTCCATTGCTTGACAATCCGGCGGTTTGGTAGGGGTTTTCTCCTTTTTAGGGATAAGACCTATTCATCGTTACTCATGAATAGAGCTGAATGCCAATTTAGAAAGTGGAGCGTGTTAACTCTCAGCGTATCAATCCTTTTTGTTTGGGTTTTCTCTGCATCAATTAGCTTAAATCGGAGTTTATATATTTTTTCCCATGGTACACTTCCCTGGCCAGACACTTGTTTCAAAATGGCTGACCTGTCCATATATGTATACAGCTAAGTGCCTGTTATCTCTGTGTATGTATTCATAGCTCTTTTTGAAGTTTGCATCTCTTTTTCCATAATGTTAGTTCATATGTGTATTGTCCGTTGCCTTTAATTACCGTTTAGGTAGTAACGTAGGTTTTGTCCTTGCTTCGGTTCCCACGCGGTGTCTGAACCATGCCTATGTGTTTTTAAGTAAAAGTAAAGTAAAGTAACATATAGCATTCCTGCCGTAGGAGTGTGAGGTGTTAGTGATCTCACATTTCAAAGGCTTGGCTATATGAGGGCGGTAGCCATCTCCTCTGCCTCCCCGCTTTTACTTCCCGGACTGAACCGGTGCCCATTTAAGGCTGGGTCGACCCCGGAGCCATTGCGGTCTGAAAAAACATTTTCGTCTCAACTGGGGGATGAACCCAGGACCACTCAGATGCGAAGCCAGCTCGCTAACCACTGGGATACTTTAAATTAACAAAAACGTCGCAGACTCGCCTTATTTTAGCTTTTGATGAAGATTTGTGTCAATTTGCCGCGGATCAATCCCAATCGCTTGTCAATCCTGTTAAAGTGTGTTAAAAGTACACCTCATTTCTTAAGGCTATGTTTCATATTAATCACTACCACATTCCAACTGCAATTTGTTAGTTTTGTGGAAATGTAGTCCTGTCTCGAAACTAAACGACTGTCATGTTGTAAATGCAAGATTACTTGATATGTGCGCCCCAAACGACCTCACCAGTTACGGGATGACCTGAAACTTGATAGGGTGACAGATCATTGAGCTAACATGGGAACATAAATCAACATGAAGAGAACCAATTTCCTTAACATCAACACTATTATCAATCCCAATCGCCGCGTAGCGCAGTGGTTAGCGCTGGCTTCGCATCTGAGTGGTCCTGGGTTCATCCCCCAGTTGAGGCGGTACTGTTTTTTTCAGACCGCAACGGCGCCCGGGTCGACCCAGCCTATATGGGTACCGGTTCAGTCCGGGAAGTAAAAGCGGTAAGGGTGAGGAGATGGCTACCGCCCTCATATAGCCGAGCCTTTGAAATGTGAGATCGCTAACACCTCACACCCCTACGGCAATAATTCTATGGGTTACTTTTTTTTACAACAATATTAACAAAGAACCAACCATACTAGAGGCAGAGCTGTCGGAAGAAGTGGATATATTTCCTTTTTGGGGCAGCGCAAAAGACACAACAGGAAGTACAGATACACATGTACGGACCAGAACTGGAAAGGTAAGAATGGCATTCGTGACACTACACAATATATGGGGATCCAGAGAAAGCAAGATTCACACCAAAGTTAGAATATTGTACGTCAGTGTCAAGTTGGTGTTGCTGTATGGAGCGGATACATGGAAAACGATCAAGGCTACATACCAAAGACCCCAGTCATTCGTTAACAGAAGCCTGTCAGGGGTAATGGGCATAAAGTGGCAGGACATTGTGAGGAACGAAGACCTATGGGAAAGGAGCCAACAACAGCCCATGAAACAACAAATTAAGCTAAGAAAATGAGGCTGGATAGGACATAAGCTGTTAAAGGCACCGTCCAAAATAGCCACACATGCTCTTAGATGGAATCCTCAAGGGTAGAGAAAGACAAGACACACATATGACAAGGGCATAGAATATGAGCAGGAACTAAGATTCAATGATTACACATTGAGAGAGGCAGAAACAGCAGTCCAAGACCGTGTATACTGGCGAGATGTTGTCATTGATCTATGAACCGAGAGCAGCGAAGGCTTTGGTTGAATGATTTATTTAATGCTTGAAATAACTGTTCTGTAGCTACATCCTGCTGGGGGAGAGGAGAGTACCCTCCAGTTAGACAAAGCATACTAATCAGACTATCTTAGTCACGGTCAGATAAAACATACTGATCCGACTATGTTAGTCAGGGTCAGGTAAAACATAATCAGACTATGTTAGTCAAGGTCAGGTGAAACATACTGATCAGACTATGTTAGTCACGGTCAGGAAAAAATACTGATCAGACTATGTTAGTCTGGATCAGGTAGAACATAATGAGCCTATGTTAGTCAAGGTAAGGTGAAACATACTGATCAGACTATGTTAGTCACGATCAGATAAAACATAATGATCAGACTATGTTAGTCACGGTCAGGAAAAAATACTGATCAGACTATGTTAGTCTGGATCAGGTAAAACATAATGAGCCTACGTTAGTCAAGGTCAGGTGAAACATACTGATCAGACTATGTTAGTCAGGGTCAGGTGAAACATACAGATAAGATTGTGTTAGTCAGGGTCAGAGGAAACATACAGATCAGACTATGTTAGTCAGGGTCAGGTAAAATATACTGATCAGACTATATTAGTCAGGGTCATGTAAAATATAATGAGACTATCTTAGTCAGGGTCAGGTAAAACATACTGATCAAACTATGTTAGTCACGGTCAGGTAAAACATACTGATCAAACTATGTTAGTCAGGGTCAGGTAAAACATACTGAGACTATGTTAGTCAGGGTCAGGTAAACCATACTGATCAGACTATGTTAGTCAGGGTCAGGTAAAATATAATGAGACTATGTTAGTCAGGCTCAGGTGAAAAATACTGATCAGACTATGTTAGACAGGCTCAGGTGAAAAATACTGATCAGATTATGTTAGTCAGACTCAGGTGAAAAATACTGTTCAGACTATGTTAGTCAGGCTCAAGTGAAAAATAGTGTTCAGACTATGTTAGTCAGGCTCACGTGAAAAATACTGATCAGACTATGTTAACATACTAATCAGACTACGTTAGTCAGGTTGAGATAAAACATACTGATCAGATTATGTTTACATACTGATCAGACTTCGTTAGTCAGGTTGAGATAAAACATACTGATCAGATGATGTTAACATTCTGATCAGAGTACATTAGTCAGGTTGAAATAAAACATACTGATCAGACTATGTTAGTCAGGGTCAGGTAAAACATACTGAGACTATGTTAGTCAGGTAAACCATACTGATCAGACTATGTTAGTCAGGGTCAGGTAAAACCTAATGAGACTATGCTAGTAATGGTCAGGTAAAACATACTGATATGACTACGTTAGCCAGGTTGAGATAAAACATACTGATCAGACTATGCTAGTAAGGGTCATGTAAAACCTAATGAGACTATGTTAGTCAGGGTCAGGTAAAACATACTGATCTGACTATGTTAGTCAGGGGCAGGTAAAACATACTGATCTGACAATGTTAGTCAGGGGCAGGTAAAACATACTGATCTGACTATGTTAATCAGGGGCAGGTAAAACATACTGATCTGACTATGTTAGTCAGGGGCAGGTAAAACATACTGATCTGACTATGTTAGTCAGGGGCAGGTAAAACATACTGATCTGACTATGTTAGTCAGGGGCAGGTAAAACATACTGATCAGACTATGTTAATCAGGGTCAGGTAAAACCTAATGAGACTATGCTAGTAAGGGTCAAGTAAAACCTAATGAGACTATGCTAGTAAGGGTCAAGTAAAACCTAATGAGACTATGCTAGTAAGGGTCAAGTAAAACCTAATGAGACTATGCTAGTAAGGGTCAAGTAAAACCTAATGAGACTATGCTAGTAAGGGTCAAGTAAAACCTAATGAGACTATGCTAGTAAGGGTCAAGTAAAACCTAATGAGACTATGCTAGTAAGGGTCAAGTAAAACCTAATGAGACTATGCTAGTAAGGGTCAAGTAAAACCTAATGAGACTATGCTAGTAAGGGTCAAGTAAAACCTAATGAGACTATGCTAGTAAGGGTCAAGTAAAACCTAATGAGACTATGCTAGTAAGGGTCAAGTAAAACCTAATGAGACTATGCTAGTAAGGGTCAAGTAAAACATACTGGTCAAGACGCCTTTTTCTTCCAAGTCCGGACGACACTTCCATTATCTCAAAAACGCCTTGTTTGTCAAAGGAACTAAATTCACTGACGATTGGCATTAACAACAACAACAACAACCACAACAACAACTATATCACGTGAAAGTTATAAACCAAGGCACAACACAACACGGTCGCCATGGCGCTCATACATTTTACTGAGGCCCCAAACAAGACCAGTATAGTATTTACTCAAACAATGTTATCCTTCGTTCGTCATCGTTTACCTGGCTGCCAGCAAATGTATCCCTCCTAGTTCTAAACCACAGGGACAAAAAGACAAAAACTCTTCTACTCATTAAATTTTTGTGTAGTTCGTCTATCGTAATCCCAGTCGTTCGTTCTCAATCTCCCGCCACCAAGCCGTAAAACGAGGCTTTGCAAGTAGCAGGACGTTGTCCGAAGAAAGGAATGCGCTGTATCGTAGTTTTCATCTTTGCTGCGATGTTTGCAAATTTCGGTCCGACACATCCGACTTCAACAGGCGTCTAATGGAATCGATGAGGACCACTTTGTTAACATCCACTGTTCGCATGCGTTCGAAGATGGCTAAATAAATCAATTAGAGCCCTGAAGATGTGCGTTTCCGAGTTGATCAATGACCACCATTTGGATAAAGACGCTGCTGTCGATAATATCAGCAATCCTCAAATTTCAAGATTTTAATATCATAGAAATTCGTTAGTTTCTGGGGTAACAGAAATCGGTTCGTATCGCGTGCTGAGACAAACAAAATCCGGGTCGTTAATTTAATCGGGACCGCTTCTCCAGTCAACCCATCTGTAAATTGGTACCTACCTAACGCATGAGTTAAGGAAAGTAAAAACAGCATGGAATGGCACTGCCCACCCCACATCTCGTATGCTGCGGTCTTGTATAATGGAGTCTTCAAAAACTAAATTTCCAATCAGAGGTTAATTCTGCGGAATTTCCAATTTAATTTACATTTTACTCGCGTCTATCAGGGAGAAGCACCTGAGAAATCGGAGCGGGAGTGTGTACAACTAGTGAGCTACATGAACAGCGAGCGAGCGAGCGAGCGAGCGCGCGCACGCACGCACACACACACACACACAATTCGAGTTATAATTGGGTCAATAGGGTTTTCTTTTCTTTTAATTTGTTAACACATTAATTCTATCCTTATCTCTGTTTTTCTCACATTTTATCACCTTTTATATCACATTATGATGCAAACATGTTGCGGGCCATATGATAATATAAGTTTGCCCGCGTGTAGTCCGCGAGTGTGAAGCCCCTCCTATACACAACCCTCTTAGCTACTATGCTTGCCAGGCCATTATAGAACATTGAGCCTGTTTGTTTGCTAACCAGACCGACCTTGTTTGCTCTTTCTCTCTTTCTCTCCTTGTATCTCTCTCTCTCTCTCCCCCTCTGTGAATTGAAGTTTTGCGGACAATGCTGGAGTTTACCAACAGAGCGGAGGAGAACCACTTGCCAAATTGGCTCTTTAAAACCTAATTTAAGATCTTTGGCTTAATAAAAATTGCTTGGTGTCTAGATCGTTGCTTTTTTTAAATACATATATAATATATACATATATGTATGTGTGTGTATATATATATATATATATATATATATATATATATATATATATATATATATATATATATATATGCATGTACGCATGCATGCACGTGTGTATGTATATATGTATGTGTATGTATATATTTATATATATAAATATATATATATATATATATATATATATATATATATAAGTCATATTTCTCTTCTCTTCCTCTTTCTTTCTCATCTTCTTTTTCTTCTTCTGCATCATCTTCTTCAATGTATTCTTATTCCTCTTCTTATCCTCTTTCGTGATCATCTTCTTCTTCGCTTTCTTCTTATTCTTCTCTTTCTTAATTTTCTCAATCTTCTTCTTAACCTTCTGCTTCTTCTTTTCTTTCTTCTCCTGCTCGTTCTCATTCATCTTCTATTTGCTTTTTTCTCCTTTTCTCCTGATTCTTCCTTACGTGTTGTTATTTTTCTTCTTCCTTTCCCCTTCTCCTTCTTCTTCATTATCTTCTTCTTTTTACACGGTGAAATTGCAAACCTCATGGAAAACTCTCTTTGTTTTCCTCTTACGAGGTGCTTGAGAAGTGTTTTGTAATATTTTGTTGAACCTGCAGCACTCGGCGAGTATCTTCAGAGAGCAAGGACAACATATAGCATGTACATAAAGCTATACTGAGAGAGAGAGAGATAGAGATAGAGAGTGAGAGAGATAGAGAGAGACAGAAAGAGATAGATAGAGATAGATATAGATAGATAGATAGAGATAGAGATAGAGAGTGAGAGAGATAGAGAGAGATAGAGAGAGATAGAGAGAGAGAGATAGATATAGAAAGTGAGAGAGATAGAGATAGAGAGAGATAGAGAGAGATAGATAGAGAGAGATAGATATAGAAAGTGAGAGAGATAGAGAGAGAGATAGAGAGATATAGAGAGAGATAGAGAGATAGAGATATATATATATAGAATGATAGAGAGATACAGAGAGAGAAAGATACAGAGAGAGTGAGAGAGATAGGTAGATAGAGAGTGACAGAGAGATAGAGAGAGTGAGATAGATAGAGAGAGATAGACAGAGATAGAGAGAGTGAAAGAAATAGAGAGTGAAAGAGAAAGATAGAGAGAGAGACAGAGAGTGATAGAGAGAGTGACCGATAGAGATAGAGAGATAGATAGAGAGAGATAAAGAGAGATAGAGATAGAAATAGATAGAGAGAGAGAGAGAGAGAGAGCACAGTAATGAGCAAGAAAAATGTGGTCAGTCTTCCCTGATTACACATAAAAATCGGAAATCCTAAACTTGTCAACAGCTGCCTAAGGAAAGCCTGGATTAGCCAGAGCGGCTGTACTGACAAATATGTGGGCTCCGTAATGAAGGGACAAGCCTCCTAGCAGCGCAGTAGTGCAGTTATAAGACATGTTGCAGTTTACGAAAGAGTACCGGGTTTGATCAGCGATATTAACACGCTTCTGTTAACCTATCTGTTAACAGATACCTACTTCACCAACTACTTTAGTGGACCACGTAGCCTAGTCGACTGTGAGCTGGCTTGCTTAGACTGGGATAACAACGCGCCAGTGTTCGAAACCAATTACAGACAGAACGAAATCGTGGCGTTGGTATGGCTGCTCCTCCAGTCGACGCAGCTGTAAATGGGTACCTGAGGTATGAGTTAGGGAAAGTATAAACAGCAAGGAAGGAAGGAAACTGTCCACCGCACCTCACATAGGCTGCGGCTTAGTCAATGAAGATTTGTATCTTCATCCCCGACGGCATTAGAGAAAAGAAATGCAGCGAGGGAAGAGTGTTCACCCGACTACTTCATTTTAATTAGAGGCTTCGAAAAACGAAATCTTTAACACTTCATCCCAGATAGCATTGACTGCGATGTGACAACTTTGAACCACCGGATGTATCCCACTGGCCCTGGATGAGGAGGAACGAATAGACCCACTGGGGTTCCATACTTATCGTAAATGACGATTACAGAGGAGTTCGTGGGACTCGCATCGTCTACTGGTATGGACATTTCATATAGAAATGACAAACTGTGAGAGCACTAAAAGTGATTTGGTGCAATGTTCCTGTAAGCTGGTATCTGCTATAGTGGTCTTATACTCCGTATGGAGCGGTTTGGGGAATAAGAAACAGTGCGGTTGAGGCATTCTCGCTACGTAATTGGGTGGGAGGGAAGAGTGACATTAGGATCAGATGAGACATAATGACCAACACTTCTACTCACATCATAGTCAGGTAAAACACGCTGACCAAGACCTCATCTCACATCATGGACAGGTAAAACACGCTGACCAAGACCTCATCTCACATCATGGACAGGTAAAACACGCTGACCAAGACCTCATCTCACATCATGGACAGGTAAAACACGCTGACCAAGACCTCATCTCACATCATGGACAGGTAAAACACGCTGACCAAGACCTCATCTCACATCATAGACAGGTAAAACACGCTGACCAAGACCTCATCTCACATCATGGTCAGGTAAAACACGCTGACCAAGACCTTATCTCACATCATGGTCAAGTAAAACTCACTGACCAAGACCTCACATCACATCATGGTCAGGTAAAACACGCTGACCAAGACCTCATCTCACATCATAGTCAGATAAAACACGCTGACCAAGACCTCATCTCCCATCATGGTCAAGTAAAACACACTGACCAAGACCTCACATCACATTATGGTCAGGTAAAACACGCTGACCAAGACCTCACATCACATTATGGTCAGGTAAAACACGCTGACCAAGACCTCACATCACATTATGGTCAGGTAAAACACGCTGACCAAGACCTCATCTCACATCATAGTCAGGTAAAACACGCTGACCAAGACCTCATCTCACATCATGGCCAAGTAAAACACACTGACCAAGACCTCACATCACATTATGGTCAGGTAAAACACGCTGACCAAGACCTCATCTCACATCATAGTCAGGTAAAACACGCTGACCAAGACCTCATCTCACATCATGGTCAAGTAAAACACACTGACCAAGACCTCATCTCACATCATAGTCAGGTAAAACACGCTGACCAAGACCTCATCTCACATCATGGTCAAGTAAAACACACTGACCAAGACCTCACATCACATTATGGTCAGGTAAAACACGCTGACCAAGACCTCATCTCACATCATGGTCAAGTAAAACACACTGACCAAGACCTCACATCCCATTATGGTCAGGTAAAACACGCTGACCAAGACCTCATCTCACATCATGGTCAAGTAAAACACACTGACCAAGACCTCACATCACATTATGGTCAGGTAAAACACGCTGACCAAGACCTCATCTCACATCATAGTCAGGTAAAACAAGCTGACCAAGACCTCATCTCACATCATGGTCAAGAAAAAAAAACTGACCAAGACCTCACATCACATTATGGTCAGGTAAAACACGCTGACCAAGACCTCATCTCACATCATGGTCAAGTAAAACACACTGACCAAGACCTCACATCACATTATGTTCAGGTAAAACACGCTGACCAAGACCTCATCTCACATCATGGTCAAGTAAAACACACTGACCAAGACCTCACATCACATTATGGTCAGGTAAAACACGCTGACCAAGACCTTACCTCACGCTAAGGACAGGTAAAACACGCTGACAAAGACCTCACCTCACGTCAAGAACAGGTAAAACACGCTGACCAAGACCCCCACTCCCTGTTAAGTCACAGATAAGATCATCTGGTGTCTTGCTCATACATTATGCCATCTTATTCTGATCCACCTTTAACGTTATCCTCCGACTTATAGCACTGTTTAACTCTGGCACATCTGGCCTTCACTTTTGATTCCAGTAATGTTTTCAGCAAAGTGTTTCGTCTTTTGATGTGACGAAAATATCTGAACAATCGGACTCTGATTTTGATAATCGATTCCCTTCCCGTCCTTAATTTCTAGGAGCTTTCCTTAATTTGTTTTTCTTTTCTTTCTAGGAGAAAGTTATTCTTTCACTCTTAGCATGCCCTTCCTCGTGCGCGTTGATCTCTACATGTCATTCATTCCATTTTGGTGTACAGCAAGTATTTGTCTCTATTGATGTTGCAGACCGGGAGCTGTTTGCTCCGAACCGCTCATCCTGGCGCACTGCCGTCACACATAGGGGTTGTACCGCTGAGCAGTGGACAATCACCGAGGCACATGAGAAGCGAGCTGCACGAAAGGAAAGAATGCAAGACTGCCCAACTAAAATGTTGTTCATGTGTGCCCTACGTGATGTAAAGTTTGTCACGCTAAAATCATAATGTACAGTCACATCTGAATAAATATGCCTGCGATGTCGCCATCTTCACTTGCGATGGGCAACTAACAAGCTAGCAAGTATTAACTATTTGATTTGGCCTAAATACTAAACACCCAATTTGTACACGGTTTGAAGAGAACTATGCCACTGTAACCTCCCTATCGTGTGGTGAAAGGCAACTGTTGATCTAGCACCATCATCTATCAGAAGGATTACTATTGAAAATGACGCAGCAAATGTTCTAATGCAGGCTTCCAGTGAGGGGGCAGCTAGTATGGTGAACACATGCTTTACGGGGAGCGAGAAGAGGAGTCAATAAATAATATATATACATTTCTCGACTGTGAATTGCCTGACTCTGATTTGCCTGACTCTGATTTTCCTGACTCTGAATTGCCTAACTGAATTGCCTTACTCTGATTTGCAGGAAACTAATACGTCTGTATACGACTCAACCTATGTTCCTCTTCTGTCTAACGAGTGTTAATGATCGGCAGTGACAACAGCTCAGAAAAGTCAGCTCTTGACGCCTTCTTCTTTTTCTTCTTCCTCTTTTTCTTCTCCTTTCTTTCTTTCGCATAACAATATGTCTGCATCCACAACAGGTTACAAGCGACACCTGGTCTCAAAGGAAGTGGGGCCCGAGTGCATACATCCTGAATTACTTCCAGTCATCTTGACTTATGTCTTGTCACTGGCTCACAGTAGTTCGGGACCAGAGAGTGAGGTTGATGACCAGCGCAACTACTCCCTTACTTTAATCCAATTACAGCGCACATGACATTATCAAGATACAAACTATCCCATGTCATACAATGACATACACTTGTCTTGCTCGACTAAACTTCAGATGTTTAGTAGCGCAAACCATGCGCACCTCTAAAATGAGATATTCAAGAACAGTGGACAAAGTAAGAAAGGAAATACGATACACAGACAAAATGACATTATCTCGAAACCCAGCCCTTGCCGACTCTTGGGGAGTCATCTGAACTTCGATTGTTTGGCCAAGTCAGCAGTCATTGTAAACAAAGAGCCAAGTATGTAGATGCTCAGGTCTACGAAAAGTCTGTGGGATGACAACATTAGGCAGTTTATGTGAGACAGAGGACAAGATTGGATCCAGACCCTGCATAGTAGTTGGAGATTTCAACAGCCACTCGGAGAGATGGGGATACTCTGACACAGACAGCAGAGGTGACGAAGTGGAAGATTGGGAGATAGATGCAAATCTCTCCCTAATCAATAGGCCGGAGGATAGCCCTAGCTTCTATTCAAGAACATGGCATACCACCTCGACTCCAGATTTGGCCTTCTCCACACAGGACATACACCATAAAATAGACCGCCAGGTGCTAAACCAACTGGCAGGTAGCGACCACAGGCCGATCAGGCTAACCATTGACATGGAAGTAGGCCCACAGGAAACAAAACCGCTCCCACGTTGGAATTACAAACGAGCCGACTGGGACAGATTTGCAATCCTGACAGATGGGCTGTGTGAAACCATCAACACACGAAACACCAAAATGAAGCCCATGGTGGAAAGCCTAAGCAAGGCAATAATGCAAGCCGCCACTGAAACCATCCCAAGAGAAGCTAGGAAAAACTATAAGCCCTACTGGAATGATGAGTTGCAGAAAGTGGAAGATGCAGTAACAAATGCTAGGAACATGGCAGAGCGAGAAAAATCCATGGAGGCAAACATCGCCCTCAAAGCCGCCACGGCAAAGTACAAACACACTCTCAAGCAAACAGCAAGAGAAAGCTGGAAAAATAAAACGGAAAGCCTAAACCTGGACAAAGACGGGAACAAGCTATGGAAGCTAGTCAGAGCCATGAACGACGAAACCCCGTCAAATAAACAAATTACTATCAAGCAGGGCGATAACTTGATCACAGGTAAGAAAGCCGCTAACGCCTTTGTCGATCACTATGCCAGAGCAAACCACATCGAGGTCCCTGCAGATAAGCATACAGACATTAGCGAAGAGCTAAAGGGGCACGAAAACATGAATACGGCACCTGAAGAGCACATGATGGCCAAATTAACAATGCGCGAAATGGAAGAGGCTATGAGAACACTAAAGAAAAGGAAATCTCACGGAAAAGACGGGATAACGAACGAAATGCTGATGGGGCTGGGCCAAACAGCGAAGAGGAAACTGCTAGCGGTCCTGAACCAAAGCTGGAAAAGGGGAATTGTACCCCAGGCATGGAAAGACGCAATACTGGTACCAGTACCAAAAACAGGAAAGGACAAAACAGATCCAAATGGATACAGGCCCATAAGCCTACTGAGCTGTGTCGGCAAGCTGATGGAACGGATGATAAACACCAGACTGATGTGGCATCTGGAAGAAAAACGAATACTAATTCCACAGCAAGCCGGCTTTAGACAGCACAGATCCACTGAGGACCAGGTCATCCTCATAGCCCAGGAGATAGAAGATGCCTACCAGGCACAGAAACACACAATAGCTGTTTGGGTGGATCTGGAAAAGGCATTTGACAAAGTCTGGAAAGATGTCAAGCTAAGAAGAAGTGATGTTTGTGGGAAAATGTACAAGTGGATCAACCACTACCTCAAACAAAGAACGGCCAGAGTCCAAGTACAAGGGCAGATGAGCAAAAAGGTGACACTCGAGCAGGGAGTAACCCAAGGGGGAGTACTGTCACCCACACTCTTCCTGGTATATATAAACGATATTACAGAGAATATACCAAGAAGAGTCCATAGCTCAATGTTTGCAGACGATCTGGCTATGTGGACCTCTGAAAAGAATCTCACCATAGCAAGAAATCGGATGCAGACGGCCCTAACATCGCTGGAAGAGTGGGCGAACTCATGGCTGGTCAAAATAAACGAGGAGAAAACCACATGCACAATATTCTCGCTTTCATTAAAACCCCAAAGTACCAAATTAAGTCTAAAGGGCAAAATCATGCAGCCAAACGACAACCCAACCTATCTGGGAGTCACATTTGATCGGCGCATGACATGGAAAAGTCAGATTGAGAGAAACCGAATGAAAGCCAGAGAAAGAATGGCAATCATGAGGAAACTTGCTGGCACAAGCTGGGGAGCAGACGAAGGCATACTAAAGAAACTGTACACTGGAAGAGTGAGATCAGTTCTCGAGTATGGCATTGCGGCATGGACAACAGCAGCGAAGGCGAACTTCGATAAAGTTAGCAAACTCCAAAACCAAGCCATGAGAATTAAAACAGGTGGCATGAAGTCAACGCCAATTGTAGAACTTTAAAAGATTACAAAACTGCAATCCATGACCGATAGAAGAGACTGCAGAGCCCAGCTGCAGTCAGAGAAACTCCGAAGACTGATCGACCATCCAATGCACAAGAGACTAAACAATTTGGGAAATGGGAAACTAAAGCGGAGAAACTTTGCAGAAATAGCCAAAGCAAAGATGCACGAAGATCCCATAAACGCACTAACAACACCAAAACCCATCACTACTGTACGAAAACCTACCTGGAGGCAGGATATATTTCCAGAGGTGGTAGAAAATATACCAGGTATTGCAAACAAAAACTGCCAGACTGAAAAAGAAAGGAGAGATACTACCCTAAGTTTCATAACGAAAAGCTACCCAAGCATAGACTGGACCCATGCATACACCGACGGTTCTGTAACAAATAATACACAGAACGGAGGGGCAGGAGCATTCCTGAACCTACCAAATGGCAGACAAATAACACTGTCATTCGCTACTGGTAAGTACACAAGCAATTTCAGAGCGGAGGCAGAGGCACTGAGGGCGGCAGTGGAAGAAATGGTGACACACAGTGAAAATGAAAGCCATATAGTCCTGCTTACAGATGCTCTCGCCGTAGTCACAGCGCTAAAAAGCCAGAAAAATACTGAGCTTAATGACTTAAGAGCAGCACTCTGCAAACTGTGCCAGCAGTCCGCACCAAAAAGGGTAGTGGTACAGTGGGTCCCATCACACTGCAACATCCAAGGCAACGAGGAGGCAGACAGACTGGCAAAAGAAGGTGCAAGACTACCACAAACAGATACTAGTATGACGTACGAAGAGTCAAAACGGCTTATCAAAGCCAGATACATGACCAAATGGGAAACCGAACATACTGGTTACACCAAAAACGATGCCTATTACCAGTTGAACCGAAGAGAGCAGGTCGTCGTCTTCAGACTTCGCACTGGCCACAATAGACTGAGGTACCACCTATTCAACAAATTGAAGATAGGGTGTACCGACGAATGCCCGTGCGGTACTGGTAAAATGACCGCTGAACATCTGCTGCAGAACTGCCCGACATACGAGGATCAGAGAGAGCAGATGTGGCCATCACCAGTGGAACTGCAAGACAAGCTCTATGGCAGTGGCGACAGCCTCAGGATGACCGCCGCTTTTTTCGAAAAAATAATGGTTACTGTCTGACTGCATACGAAGAAGAAGAAGAAGAAGAAGAAGAAGGATCCAGACCAAAAGCAAGACTACGGGATAGAATAGCTTGCCTCTCTTTCTGACAAACTGCAAGTGTGGTCTTCAACAAGAAAGTATGTCTTGTAAAATCTCCAAAATAACTATCTAACTCTGATTTCGGTCATTGATTATATTTTTATCTCTCCCCCCCCCCCCCCCCCCCCCCCCCCCCCCGCTGCTACTTTTTAAATACCTCCACATTTGTTTTCTTCTCTTTCCAAGAAATGCAACCCAATCTTCTATATACCACATTTCCAAGAATTCAATACTCTTTTCCAACTTGTTATTCAGTGTCCATGTTTCTACTCTATAAATGTGTACATAACACCTGCAAATTCTCATTGTCCATGTATGGTTTATGTGTTTGGATGTCAGTATGTGTCGCATATTGTTGAATACTATCTTGGCCATGCCTATTCTCTTTCTGATTTCTTATTCACAGCTGCATCTTCCGTTATTATACGACCTAGATAGGAGAAACTCTGTACCTGTTCAAGTAGTTTATCTTTTATTTGCATCTGCATACATGGTTTCTTGCCACTTTTCCCAAGTATCATCTTTGTTTTCTTTATGTTCATGTCTAACCTAAAATTGACTTATTGTGTATATTGTTGTCAGTAAAGTCAATAAAGTAGGTAATTACATTATTGTCCCTAACGTTTCGAAACCATCATTAAATATTTTATTGCATTTCAATTCAGAATAGCATTGCGACAACAAATCAATACAATAAACAACCGTGCTGATTGCAGAGTGACCCGTTGTTTGAGTTCTAGTCTTACCGACCCACGGATTCATTCCGGCCTGTAAGCGTGTTCCGTGCATGAGGATCAACCATTTAGAAGTATTCTTATCTTGCGCCCAAGTTCCATTTTTTAAACGAAGTTTCTACAGTCGGCCATGTTAATTTTTGTTCGCATCACTCACTATCTTCATAAACATTATTGCTACCTCCCTCATCATTAACACCATCACCAACATCATTATCACCAACATCATCACAATCATCACAACCACCACAACCATCATCATCATAAACATTATTGCGAACTCCATCATCATTAACACGGTCAACAACATCATCATTAACACAGTCACCAACATCATCATTAACACCGTCAACAACATCATTATTAACACGGTCACCAACATCATCATTAACACAGTCACCAACATCATCATTAACACCGTCAACAACATCATTATTAACACGGTCACCAACATCATCATTAACACAGTCACCAACATCATCATTAACACCGTCAACAACATCATCATTAACACCGTCAACAACATCATTATTAACACGGTCACCAACATCATCATTAAAACAGTCACCAACATCATCATTAACCCCGTCACCAACATCATCATTAACCCCGTCACCAACATCATCATTAACACAGTCACCAACATCATCATTAACACAGTCAACAACAGCATCATTAGTACCAACATCATCATTAACACAGTCACCAACATCACCATTAACACAGTCACCAACAGCATCATTAGCACAGTCAACAACAGCATCATTAACACGGTCACCAACATCATCATTAACAGTCACCAACAGCATCATTAGCACAGTCAACACTATCATCATTAACACGGTCACCAACATCATCATTAACATCAACATCATCATTAACACGGTGACCAACATCATCATTAACAACAACATCATCATTAACACAGTCACCAACATCATCATTAACACGGTCACCAACATCATCATTAACACGGTCACCAACATCATCATTAACACAGTCACCAACATCATCATTAACACGGTCACCAACATCATCATTAACACGGTCACCAACATCATCATTAACACAGTCACCAACATCATCATTAACACGGTCACTAACATCATCATTAACATCAACATCATCATTAACACGGTCACCAACATCATCATTAACATCAACATCATCATTAACACGGTCACCAACATCATCATTAACATCAACATCATCATTAACACAGTCACCAACATCATCATTAACATCAACATCATCATTAACACAGTCACCAACATCATCATTAACATCAACATCATCATTAACACAGTCACCAACATCATCATTAACATCAACATCATCATTAACACAGTCACCAACATCATCATTAACATCAACATCATCATTAACACAGTCACCAACATCATCATTAACATCAACATCATCATTAACACAGTCACCAACATCATCATTAACATCAACATCATCATTAACACAGTCACCAACATCATCACTAACACAAACATCATCATTAACACGGTCACCAACATCATCATTAACACGGTCACCAACATCATCATTAACACGGTCACCAACATCATCATTAACACGGTCACCAACATCATCATTAACACGGTCACCAACATCATCATTAACATCAACATCATCATTAACACGGTCACCAACATCCTCATTAACATCAACATCATCATTAACACAGTCACCAACATCATCATTAACATCAACATCATCATTAACACAGTCACCAACATCATCACTAACACCAACATCATCATTAACACGGTCACCAACATCATCATTAACACGTTCACCAACATCATCATTAACACAGTCACCAACATCATTATTAACACAGTCACCAACATCATCATTAACACGGTCACCAACATCATCATTAATACGGTCACCAACATCATCATTAACACGGTCACCTACATCATCATTAACACGGTCACCAACATCATCATTAGCATAGTCACCAACATCATCATTAACACAGTCACCAACATCAACATTACCACAGTCACCAACATCAACATTACCACAGTTACCAACATCAACATTACCACAGTCACCAACATCAACATTACCACAGTCACCAACAGCATCATTAACACCTTTAACCAACAGCATCATTAACACAGTCAACAACATCATCATTAACACCATCACCAACATCATCATCACCATCATTGCCACAATCATCACCACCACCACAACCACCACCATCATAATCACCCACACTATCATCATTCCCATCGTCACCACCAACATTTTTATCACAACCATCATCAGTATCACCCATATAGTCCCCTTTTGACCTCACTGGTCCTACAACAAAGACTATTCTACCGTACTCACGTGTACACAAGGACACCACTCAACGCTTTCTCGTTCGTCTTTATTTAGACAATAGCATGTTTTAATATTCTTCGCCAAATAGCATCTCCTTGGCTCCCATTGATCTCAATGTTTCTTACGTGATTGTCCGTGATTCACTTCCATATGCCAAGACTGATTCGTGGTCTAAGAATGATATATGGCAATTTATCTAACAAAGATGGGTTGCATAGAATTCCTTTCATATTGTAGAAATCTGGTTTTATCTGGATTGTTATTTTCTTTACCGCGAGGTTGCATATGCGCATGAAACATTTTTATCGCGACATTTGAACGTCGAACAATAAATACAAAGGCAACACACAGACACACTGTGAAACGCAATACACGCCCACAAATAACACAGATGTGGTTCTATAGAGAGAATGCGAATGTTTTGCTTGACAATTCACAAGAAAAATTGTTGATCGTAAATTCTGTTTCTGATGAAAGGCGCTGTTGTGTGGAAGGAATCTCTTGAATAATCTTTAAAAACGCATCCTTTTCGTGTTCTTTTGGTGTTCATGAGCAGTTGCTGTCGATAGATTTTGTTCTCATTATGTCCAAGGAAAACACACAAAAATTATGAAGGAAATTACATTCTCAAGGGTGTACGAACCAACCACGAATTTCAATGGAAGCCAAGCAACAACAACAATTCGGATTCATGAAAAATACACAACATGCACACACTACGTATGAGCCAGTCAGGGTTTGCATATGGATCATTGTAGATTTCAGTATATTGAATATTGTAGATTTAAGTAAAGAGATAATGTAGATTTCAGCACATGGGATATTGTAGATTCCAGTACAGGAATAATGCGCATTCCACCACATGGGGTAATGTATATTCCAGCACAGGGATATTGTCGATTTCAGATCAGGGATATTTCAGATTTCAACTCAGGGATATTGAAGATTTTAGTATATAGTAAACAGATGATTTCAGTGCAAGGTGTTTCTTTAAGGTTTTTAATGTATGAGATATTTCAGATTTCAGCAAATGTGATATTGCAGATTTCAGCAGTTGTGATATTGTAGAAATCGGCAATTTGGATTTCAGCAATTAGGATATTGTAGATTTCAGCAGCTGGAATGTTGTTGATTTCAGCAATTTGGATTTCAGCAATTAGGATATTGTCGATTTCAGCAGTTGGGATATTGTAGATTTCAGCATTTGGGATATAGTAGATTTCAGATATTAGGATATTGCAGATTTCAGCAGTTGAGTTATTGTAGATTTCAGCAGTTGGGATATTGTAGATTTCAGCATATGGGATATTGTCGATTTCAGCAGTTAGGATATTGTGGAATTCAGCAGTTGGAATATTGAAGATTTCCGCATTTAGGATATTGTCGAATTCAGCAGTTGGGATATTGTAGATTTCGCCATATGGGATATTGTAGATTTCAGCATTTAAGATATTGTCGAATTCAGCAACTGGTGTATTATAGATTTCAGCAATTTGGATTTCAGCAATTAGGTTATTAACAATTTCAACAAATGGGATATTGAAGATTTCAGAAAATAGGATTTTCACGACTACAGATCTTTGCATCTTGAAGATTATAGCTTATGAGATCTTGAAGATTATAACTATATAGCATATTGAAGATTATAGCTAATTGGATTTAGAAGATTATAGCGTATGTGTTCGTGAAGATTATATCGTATGGAATCTATGAAGATTAAAGCTTATTGGATTATGAAGAGATTGTTGGATCTTGCAGATTATAGCTTACGTGATCTTGAAGATTATAGCTTTTGGGATCTTCAAGATTATAGCTTATGGCATATTGAAGATTATAGCGTATTGGATCTTGAAGAGATCTTGAAGATTACCAGACCAAAAGGTGCAAATATCACAATGATTATGTGAACTACGACATAAAGCATTCCGTTCTCCGGAAAACATCATGCTACTTACAAAGCCATTTTAAGGGGCTGGTTACGGGAGTTCGAGATCGACGACGACGACGACGAAGAAGAAGAAGAAGAAGAAGAAGAAAAAGAAGAAAAAAGGAAGAAGAGGAAAAAGAAAAAGAAGAAGAAGAAGAAGAGGAATAAAAAGAAGAACAAAGGAAGAAGAAGAAGAAGAAAAAGAAGAAAAGAAGAAGCAGAAGAAGAAGAAGAAAAAGAAGAAAAAGAAGAAAAAGAAGAAGAAGAAGAAGAAGAAGAAGAACATTCGAAGACTGAAACAATTATGAAGCGGTCATCTTACGAGACTCCAGCCTTATCAGATCACTGTGCGGGATCAAGATGCTGAGCAGCGCATGAGCTGCAGTGGTCAGTGACCCATAGCTGACTGCTAGCGTCAGGGCCAGCGAACCAGATATGCCAAGACCCTTCTACACCTCCACGTGGTGATCCTGGATAACAGGCTGCAGCAGGGCAGACTTGCTAAGGAGAAGAGATCGAAGTAGGATGTGTTGGACCGAAAGGTGGAAATATCGCAGCCAAGCTGTAAACTACGACACAACGCATTCCGTTCTCTGGACTACATTTTGTTGCTTAAGCCCTTTCATGGTTTGGTAGCGGGAGATTGAGAACGAACCAAGCCAAGCCAAGCCAAGATCATTGTGCGTTTATAACACAAGATGTTCTGGCTACAGGTCACGAGGAAGAGCATGCAGAAGGCGGATAGATGACGCGATGGTAATCCGTCATCGACATGGACTTAGGCTGACCCAAGCAGCATCCTTCGCGCAAGGAAGACCACTTATATTGCCTAAACGCTTGCCAGACCTCTATATATTTCAGGATCACTGTTGTATTCACTCACCCAACTGCTACCCCCTCCCCAAGTTTTGATGGTACAAACTATAGTATTTTAAAAGAAAAAGAAGCCATCGAAGGAAAAAACGAAGAAGATGAAGAAGAAAAGGAAGAATAATTTTTGTTGCTTCGAATGCCAACAATGAAAAGATTTACTCCTGTGTGCGCCGTGAAAAGGACGTGAAGCAGCGGGTTCCTGTAGCGTTCCTGGCACACCTTTTATGCTTATGAAGGAGGACCGGAGTCCTCTAGCCGTAATCTGCGTGTCGCTCACTACTTCGCGGAATAGATCGATCCCTCTCCTCTTTAGCCAGGCTGCCATTAAAATAACCCGATTCCAAGGAGTCCTACGGGGAAGCCGAGGTGGGGGTCTTGGCCAGTATCTTTTGTCTGATCCTGTCTAACATATGAGTATTTTGTGCCTGACCAAACGTTAGTCTCTTTCTTCAGAAAAAATTATAATAATAAACAGAAGAAGAAAAACAAGACAAAGAAGACGAAAAGGGATGAGATGAAAAGGAAGAAAAAGTAGAAGAAGAAGAGAAAGAAGAAGACGAAGAAGATACTCAATACCTACAGATAATCAATTTCCACATTTATTTCCTACAACGAAAACTTGAGTGACAATCGGCCGTTCGCTCACATATAACATTATTTTTCCACAACTGATTGATTTAAAAAAAAACTTTCGTTAATCAACTGATATTAAATATATCTCCAGTGGTAATTAGGATTTTTTTTTTATAAGTAATTATTTAACAGATCCCTGGGCACTTTCCTGGGAAGGAAATAATATGCCCACTGCATCTTTATGCATGTCATGAAAGGCGACTAAATAGAGTTGCGCATGGGCCTCGCAACATCATCGTGTAGAACAAATTGGTACACACATCTCAATTGTAAAAGCATGTAAACTGTTTGACACAGGCTTCCTAAAAGGGACCAGATGTAGTGATAGCTCTATACTCCGGCTGGAGTGAAACTTGGACAAAAAGAAGAATTATACTTAGAATCTTGGAATCCTGGTTTTCAAACAAGCATGTTGCTAATGTCTTGTGCCAGGTAGCTGAAGGCTATCCGTAGTAGGTAGTTCAAACTTCCTGCGATTCACTAGGCCTGGGGGGAAGGGAGATAAATGCTTAACTATAGTTTTTCTCATTCTGTCAATGCAGTGTTCGTTAAGCCTGCTCTTTTCTATTTCCAACTGGCAAGGGATTTGTAACGTGCTCAACACTGAACACGGTAGTCCGATCTCCCTACCCGGAGATTTTTTTACCAGAAGGTCCACGTAAAAAAATTACAGGTCTCCGTCGAGATTTCAACCCGCGACATCCAACACCAGAGACGGACACTTTACCTCGAGACCACTGTCCCCCAGAAGAATGATATAGCGTTTATAACATCCACTGTAGTGTGGCTCGTAGAGACGAATCCGAAATACCAGAGATATGGTCTGTTGGGCCCCACCCTAATAGGGAGACTCATGAACTACATACTTTATGAAGGTGTGTCCACATCTGATGATCAGAGTTTCCAGGTACAACTTTCCACGCATAATTTATAACCTTCTGTAGAAACTGTTTATGATTTCTTCAACGGCCTCTTTATGACTACAAATTAACAGAAATGAGTATATATGACAACAACATGTTTCCATACCCCTTTGAAGTCTATGTGGTGCGGCTTGCTTTCCATAACTTTTGAGATACTGTCTGGGTCATCAAACGTAACAAAACCAAATCCCCTGAAAAATAATAAAAAAACAAAAAGACATAAACTGCATGTTATTTGTTTTACACTTATGAATAACATTTCAGATAATGATTTGCATGGTTGAATACGAGAGCTACGATTGTTGGTCTGCTACTTCGTCAACTCAAGCCTGGTAGTTCGCATTTTCAACCAGGGTCCGTCTCGTTGACCGCCGATGGGCAGGGTTGATGGCAGAGTCCCATGCAGCTTGCAAGACAGTAAAGTGTAAGCGATCTTGAGTGAGACATCACGAGGAAGAGGTACGCATTGCCGAAGAAAGAGAGACGATGCCGATCCAGAGTTAAGGAATTACTCCAGAAATGTGTCCGTTGGGAGACCTGGATGTTAGTGACGGTTGATGGCAGAGTTCCATGCAGCTTGCAAGACAGTGAAGTATAGGCGATGTTGTGTGAGACATCACGAGGAAGAGGTAAGCATTGCCGGAGAAAGAGAGGCGAAGGCAATCCGGAGTTAAACTTGCTCAGAGGATCAAGACTGACAGTAAAAGCTTATTCTCTTATGTTAGAAATAAACAAAGAACGAAAGACAAAGTAGGCCCTCTCATAGACAGTACAGGGAAAATAATAAGTGAGAATAGGGAGGCAGCTAATCTACTCAATCAGTACTTTGGCAGTCTACACAAAAGAGGAGTGCTCCGAGATCCCAGAGCTTATAGATAGTTTTCAAAGAGACACGGATACAGCGGGATTAAGATCAATCTGTATTACAGAGGAAATGGTTTTTAAAAAATTGGAGGGGTTGACAGTGGATAATTGTCCAGGTCAAGATGGTATTCATCCAAAATTGCTGTATGAAATTAGAGACAAGCTAACAAAACCATTGGCTATATTATGTTCTCAATCACTTACAAAAGGGATTGTTCCACGGGATTGGAAAGATGCAGGAGTGATCCCTTTATTCAAAAAGGCAAATAATCAGATCCGGCGAATTATAGATCGGTGAGTTTAACGTGCATAGTCTGTAAATTGTTAGAGTCAAT
This sequence comes from Ariolimax columbianus, assembly GCA_036924085.1. NCBI lineage: Eukaryota > Metazoa > Mollusca > Gastropoda > Stylommatophora > Arionidae > Ariolimax > Ariolimax columbianus. The sequence continues at coordinate 79,341,074 of JAVGWX010000012.1, forward strand.
AATCAAAGAAAACATTGTAATGCATTTAGACAAATTTAATCTAATTAGAAATAGTCAGCATGGGTTTATTAGAGGGATATCGTGCTTAACAAATCTATTAGAATTCATGGAGGAGGTTACTAAAATCATAGATAAAGGGGAGCCAGTGGATGTTATTTATCTAGACTTTGCAAAGGCCTTTGACAGAGTACCTCATCAAAGATTATTTCGAAAGTTAAAATAATCACATGGAATAGGTGGGGAAGTTGCCAAATGGATTGAAAATTGGTTAACGGCAAGAAGGCAGAGGGTGGGCATAAATAAGGAGTACTCTGAGTGGTGTGAATTGAAAAGTGGTGTGCCACAGGGCTCGGTTTTGGGACCAATTTTGTTCTTGATATATATATATATATATATATATATATATATATATATATATATATATATATATACATATGATTTTGGCATTGATATAGGATTCATGATTTTTTTTTTTTTTTTTGCGTTCGCTTTATTTTTATATTCCCCAAGGCGGTGTTCGTTGCACTGTGGGTTTTATTTTGCGCCAGTCGGTCCAGTGCATCCGACTTCAGCATGTATTTTTATGTAAGGGTATGCTTCCTCCTGCATTTTCTAAGGGTTTGTTTGCCCGGGGTAACGGCCACGCAGTGATGGGGATCGAGTCTAGCACCTTCTGGTTGTACGCCGTGTCACTTAACCACTAACCCACAACCATCCCTGTGCCGGAAGACTGATTCTCTCAGTGATTTCCGGGCACTCGGTGTATCACACATCAGCCAGCTGCCTAGGTAGACGAAGTCATTCGAGGGATCACCGTCCGCTCTGTATAAGCGGAACATGGTGTCAAGTAAGATCCTCTACTGGACCAGACTCTTTGCAAAGAGTTAATAGATGATGCCTGAAGACTGATTCTCTCAGTGATTTCCGGACACTCAGTGTATCACACGTCAGCCAGCTGCCGAGGTAGATGACGTCATTCGACGGATCGCCATGAATGTCATTGACAGGAATCACTGTTCGCTCTCAAATAATCACATATATTTCTTTCACAAACTCGTCGGTCTGTCTGATGCTTTTGTATCATTAAATAGTTTATCTGGCTATTTGGTTGAAAAGGGTTATGTTGTCACTACGCCCCTCACGTGGAGCCTGTAGAATATTAAGCAGAGTTCGCTTGTTCTCTTCAAGGTGGAACATGTTTATGTTTCCATTTTTTCTGTGCATTTGTTAATCATACTGCAGTTTAACTTAACTTATGTAAATGTAAATGAAACTGGTTGTATATAGACTCTGCAGTCTTCTAAACCCTGAATACATAAGTTATTTTAAATCAACTCAACTTAACGTCTTTATACTGGTTTAGAAGACTCTGCAGAGTCTGTATACCACCAGTTTCATTTACATTTCTTTGACCTAAAAACAATGCGCATCCAATCTATTCCTAAATGCATTAATTGTCCTTGCCTCCACTGCTTTCTGTGGCAATGCATTCCAAGCATTCCCCACTCTCTGACTATAAAACTATTTCCTAATATCTAATCTGAACCTTTCTTTAGTTCATTTGTAGCTATGCCCACTTGTTCTTGTAGGTGGTTGTATTTTGAAGAAAAAAACGTGTTATAATCTATATCCTTTCCTTTGATTATCTTATAAACTGTATTAAATCACCTCGAATTCTTCTCTTTTCTAGCGACTATTGGCCTGTTTTTCTGTGTCTTCCTTCATTACTATGTAATCAGCTTTGTCGCTCTATTTGTATCCTTTCCAGTATATTTATATCTCTTCTACGATAAGTACTCCACACCTATACACAGTGCTCCAATCTAGGTCTAACTAATGCTTTATACAGTTTGACTATCACTTACTTGCTCCTGTGTTTAATATTGTCAGACTGAATATTGAAAGTTGATGTCTTCTTGGCAAGTAGTAGTATATTTCTGCTGTATCAGATTCTGGGAATTCTCTGTGCTATTTGTCTTTGAAGCTTATATTTATCATCGCGTTATTTCCTTAGATGTATCACTGTCTTAAGTTTGATCTCTGTTCCCAATTTCTTTAGCTAATCTATCTGCTTCCTCGTGCCAAGTATCATTCAGTGTGCACGAATATAATGAATTTTCACTCATGATATTTTAGCTGATATTCATTTGTGCCTTAGACAGGCTGTCAGATTCACATTTGTTATGGTTATGAGTGTTCATAGTGATTTATAGAGAATCTGTGAGGAAAACTATCTTGTTTCTGGTGTTCTTGTTTCTGGTGTTCTTGTTTCTGGTGTTGTTCTTGTTTCTGGTGTTGTTCTTGTTTCTGGTGTTGTTCTTGTTTCTAGCGTTGTTCTTGTTTTTAGCGTTGTTCTTGTTTTTGGCGTTGTTCTTGTTTCTGGTGTTTGTTCTTGTTTCTAGCGTTGTTCTTGTTTCTAGCGTTGTTCTTGTTTCTAGCGTTGTTCTTGTTTCTAGCGTTGTTCTTGTTTTTGGCGTTATTCTTGTTTCTAGCGTTCTTGTTTCTAGCGTTATTCTTGTTTTTGGCGTTGTTCTTGTTTTTCGCGTTGTTCTTGTTTTTGGCGTTGTTCTTGTTTCTGTCGTTGTTCTTGTTTCTGTCGTTGTTCTTGTTTATAGCGTTGTTCTTGTATCTTGCGTTGTTCTTGTTTATAGCGTTGTTCTTGTATCTGGCGTTGTTCTTATTTATAGCGTTGTTCTTGTTTCTGGCGTTCTTGTTTATAGCGTTGTTCTTGTTTCTAGCATTCTTGTTTTTGGCGTTGTTCTTGTTTATAGCGTTGTTCTTGTTTCTGGCGTTCTTGTTTATAGCGTTGTTCTTGTTTCTAGCGTTCTTGTTTCTGGCATTGTTCTTGTTTATAGCGTTGTTCTTGTTGTTGGTGTTGTTCTTGTTTTTGTTGTTATTCTTGTTGTTGGTGTTGTTCTTGTTTTTGGTGTTGTTCTTGTTTTTGTTGTTGTTCTTGTTTTTGGTGTTGTTCTTGTTTATCGCGTTGTTCTTGTTTTTGTTGTTGTTCTTGTTTATCGCGTTGTTCTTGTTTTTGTTGTTGTTCTTGATTCTGGCGTTATTCTTGTTTCTGGCGTTGTTCTTGTTTTTGTTGTTGTTCTTGTTTCTGGTGTTCTTGTTTATAGTGTTGTTCTTGTTTCTGGTGTTGTTCTTGTTTCTGGCATTGTTCTTGTTTCTGGCATTGTTCTTGTTTTCAATAATGATTATTGCAACTGTTCTAAGTGCTAACTCTTCGTAAGAAAATAAAAAGTGCTAGGGTTTTAACACGCACAAGCTCACAAGGCGCCGTGTAGTCTGCCGGGGTCTCTGTGTATAACAAGGACAAGAATAGCACCACTGACTCACAGAGAGGATGTCGTAACAGACGACTAACTGTGACATGGCATAACACCGGCCATGGTTATGTGGTTTGTTTAGAGCAGCATATATAGCGTCTAACAAGCTGCGGGTCTACTTTCCTCTAGTGTTTGAGTCTATTAACATGGACTCACACAACGGTTAACCACTCTCCGTAAGCTGCTCAAGCCTAGCCCGCTAAGCAGGAAATCCTTCTCCCAGTTACATCCAGCTCATACTAGAGCTGGGACCTGCTCAGGGACATCTGTCCCAATAGAAGTACAGGGGGACTAAGAAGAACAAGCTCACTGAACAAATGAACTTTTGTCGGCCCCATTGGATCATAATGCTATATCGTATATTTTCACATTTTTCTTCTGTGGGTAGTTTTTCCCCATTCAGACTCCAATTGCTGTAGAATATTCTCGAATGTGTCTGACTTCCGAAAAGAAGACAGCTACTATAACTTAACTAGAGAAGAGCAAGTCATCATCTTCAGACTGAGAACTGGGCATAACAGACTCAAGGGTCATCTTTACAACACAATACGGATTTGGACAGATGACAGGTGCCCATGTGGGGAGCATTTCATGACCGTGGAACACATTATGCAAAGCAGCACGCTCACGCAGGAAAAGAGAGAGCAATACTGGCCTCGTGAGACATATATGAGACAAAAAGCTGTATGGAGATGAAACAGCCTTACAAACAACGGTGTCCTTTGTAAGAGAAACCGGAACCTTGATCTGAGGATGAACGAAGAAGAAGAAGAAGAATGTGTCTGTACAGGCGGTCTTCGACATCCTTATTTAAATCTACTCTATGTGGTTTCAATCAGAACATGCCTTGTTATATTTATCCAGCTTACCTCATGGACTGCCCTGTCCATTTGCACGTTGTGTTACAATCTTTAGTTCCGTTTGCTGGTGTTCTTAACCACTGTTTTACACATAGCTATTTCATAATCAACATCAAAGCTCTGAATATCTAGACTCCATAGTGAGCAATAATGAAATAAACTGTCAAACAAGAAGTCAAGCAAAGAATGGGCAGGTCAACGCGAAGGTTGATCAGAATGATAAACATATTGCAGAATAATATTTCGTTTTGTTGTTTCAAGATTTAATTTTCTGTATTCAACTGAAGAAGACATGGCCTTTCAACGCCAGACCGTAGTCTTTTAGGTTATATCAGAAAGTATTTGCCAATGTGTTGATGCGTGTGGGCATCTGTTTTTGATGTGATATATGTGTTTTATTATGGTTGTTTTTGCAGCACAGTAGTTTTGCATTAACGAACAAAGAAAAAAGACACATCTTCCCTAACATATATTAATAGCCTGCGCAGAATGCTTGGAGTAACAGGAATCGATATAATCAGAAACGAAGATATTAGGAGTCATGTAGGTACAACACAAGTGCTAGACCTCATCAAGAGACGGCAAAGCAAATGGTGGATCAAGGTGACGCGCCAAACACCAGATAGTATCGCTGAGAAAACTTTTCTACACAAATACTTCTTCTTCTTCTTCTTTGTACGCTGTCAAAAGTTAACCTTTATTTTTTCGAAAAAAGCAGCCGTCATCCTGAGGCTGTCTAGTGTTGCCACTGGTGATGGCTACATCTGCTTTCTCTGATCCTCGTATGTCGGGCAGTTTTGCAGTAGATGTTCAGCGGTCATTTTCCCGGTACCACACGGGCATTCGTCAGTGCCACTTATCTTCAATTTATTGAATACGTGGTACCTCAGTCTATTGTGGCCTGTGCGAAGTCTGAAGACCACGACCTGCTCTCTTCTGTTCAACTGGTAATAGGCATCGTTTTTTGTGTAGCCAGTATGTTCTGTTTTCCATTTGGTCATATATCTAGCTTTAATAAGCCTTTTGGACTCTTCGTCTGTCACACTAGGATCTGGTTGTGGTAGTCTTGCACCTTCTTTTGCCAGTCTGTCTGCCTCCTCGTTGCCTTGGATGTTACAGTGGGATGGAACCCACTGTACCACTACTCTTTTTGGTGCGGACTGCTGGCATAGTTGACAGAGTACTGCTCTTAAATCATTAAGTACAGTATTTTTTCTGGCTTTTTAGTGCTGTGACTACGGCCAGGGCATCAGTAAACAGGACTATATAGATTTCATTTCTTTTGCCTGTCACCATTTCTTCTACTGCAGCCCTCAGTGCCTCTGCCTCCGCTCTGAAATTGCTTGAGTATTTTCCAGTTGCCACTGACAGTGTTATTCTTTTACCATTTGGTAGGCTCAGGAATACCCCTGCCCCTCCGTTCTGTGTTGTGTTTGTTACAGAACCGTCGGTGTATGCATGGGTCCAGTCCATGCTTGGGTAGTTTTTCGTTATGTACCTCAGGGTTATGTCTCTTCTTTCTTTTACAGTCTGGCTGTTCTTGTTTCCAATACCTGGTATATTTTCTACCACCTCCGGAAGTATATGCTGCCTCCAGGTAGGTTTGCGTACAGTAGGGATGGGCTTTGGTGTTGTTAATGTGATCATAGAGTCTTCGCTGATCTTTGCTTTCTACACGGATACAATGGTATCAAAGCCAAGGTCCGACCACGCAAAAGAAGGTAATCAGAACGAACAGAAGAAGATTTTTGGTGTTCCTGTTTTTGTTTGTCTTATTATTCTATTCCTAAAGGCTGTGTGCGTTGCACTGTGTTTTTATTGTACGCCTGTCGATCCTGCGATTTCGTCATTCATTGTATGTAAAGGTCTAATTCCTCCTACATTTTCTAAAGGTTTGCTTCCCCGGGGTAACGGTCGGTGTGTGATTTGTAAGTGAACCCAACATCGTTGGGTTGTGAGCCGTGCCACTGAACCACTGGACCACAACTCACAGAAGCATTAAAACTGCCCATTACGAAACACATAATAGGGAACCTCTTCATAGCATGATGTTGAAAGGCACAGGCAGGACAAAACAGCGAAAAGAACAGAAGTTTTGCTAATCCTATATATAAATTGAGAAGTGGTCATACCGGAAATAAATCCCCGACATTCACAGTCGAACTAGACACGAAGTGATTTCGAATCAGGTATAAAGGGATTGCACACCAAGCTTGCACATCATTTTCACACCTACAAAATACGCTCCGCTACTGCAGAACACAAATACAAATCCTAAAGACATTCATTTTCCCTGTGGCAACGTAGGGATGAAAAACATGGGCCAAAACACAAACAATTATGAAGAAAATTAAATCCTTCGAGCCAAAATGCTACAAGAAATTTCTCACAATACCACTGAAAGCGAAAAACAAAACGCAAATTTCCTAAATGAGGTGTGCATAGAACAAATTTGGTTCGTTAACAGAATTACGTCTAGGAATATAAAAATACTTTTGTTACATCAAATGTCACAATGGTTTAGAAAAAGAAAACTATACAAGAAGGCGTGGCGACTGGAAAATGAGGGAAAGGCAGGCTAAAGAGCAGATGGATACACGCTATCAACAATCTTCTGTGGATGGATGTGACGGAGGTGGGGAAATTGGTCAAAGATTATCATTTGTTAGTTGTTGTTAGTTGTTAGTTGTTGTTAGTCGTCCATCGCAAACGAATATGGCGACATCATTACACAGTTTTGTCTTGATGATGTAACTTGCGCTGTATTTGGATTATAGTGAGGAAGACTGCGCTGGACACTAACCTCACTCTCCCGTCCCGAGCTGCCTTGGATCAGAGGCAAGACATATGTCGAGACGAATGGAGATAACACCGGGTGCAGATTTTTCATCAGGGTTTACTCTTGATGCCTTTGTCGGAAACAGGTATTCAGCAAGGCAACGAGGGAGTGACATCCAGTAGGTTGAAAATGTAGGATGACCAGGACTAAATCTATATGATCATAACAAATGGCACAGCAAACGGTAAATACCAAATACTGTTCCAGTTATTCACAAAATGTTGTGGCAGAGTGAAAGTCAAAGCCACCAACATCCTGACAGACGCACTACGATTAATCCAGACGTGCCTGAAACTGACAGGAGACAGGGGATGTAATCCGGCCAAGTTGTGAGGATGTGCGCGAACCAACAATACAAGTCACAAACATGTCATCAATGGCAAGGACGACTCAATAACTGGTCGATCGCTGCTGGTATACCACTTGTGACACCTTGACTATGAAATGTCACATAGTATAAGAAAGACAAGTATCACAAACAAGTTAAACAGCGTTATAGTAGACAACCGTCAAATCCACACAAAGATTATGTGAAGGTAGCAACGCTCTGTAGAGACAATGGTATCACATTATAATGGTGATCTGATAATACGTAAATGCTGGAGATATTGGTGGATTAAAGGTCTGTAGTGTGGATCTTATAAAGCCAGTGGTTCCGAGACTGTACGCCATGAAATATTCCAATATTTTTTACTAAAATGATACTAGGCCCACGTGGTTTTAGAACCGGGCCAGTGATGTGCTGATGCGATGATTGAAAGGCATTAACATCAATTGAAAAATTAAAAATTGTAACTGAAACTAAATGCATCCAATAAATATTGGGTATAACAAAGAGACACATGTTCAGAAACGATCACATCATGAGACTGGTGGAAAAACACCAACATCAGACTGCATCAAAAGACAGCAACCAAGATGGTTTGGCCACTTAACACGCATATTGCCACACAGACCACTCCAACAAGCAATGCTAGTTAGAGATAACGGATAGAGACTAGAAACCCGACCAGGCAGAACGGGGCTTACGGAAATATCTGAGGCAGTGAATGTCACTGTGCATGAGGCATAACATCCGCGCTCGTTCTAGAGATCTCTTCATAACCAGATGCTGAAAGGCATAACAGGATAAGTGTAACAAGAAAAAAAAAAAAGACTATACAAACCACTGTTTCGCTTTATAAAAATAATACTAGAAGTCGATATGTGTCATATTTGTAATAGTCTATTCAAATTTGAATTGTTCTAACCACTGCAGTACGCCAGTCAGTTGTTTCTCCACTGGATACGTGAACATATGCGAGTGTCGCTCAGTGCATCGATGTGAATATAGAAACTGAATTGCTGCAGTTACTCATCGAACGGTCTCGGCACCTGGTGTTCGTATATAAATAGCTGTTTCCGCTTCCTTGATTTATTTGAAAATCGAACCAACTCAATTGTGTTGTGATCATGTACACTTTTAAAATGTGTCTTTATCTTCCTAAAAGTTGACACGTTTTTATTGAACAATCGATCCAGTTAAAATGCCATCTCCGCGTCGAAGATGAGCTGCAATGGGTTTCCTTTGTATATCTCTTGCTATAATGCCGCAATCTGAAAGGCTTTTTCCAGTCCATCTAATGATATTATTCACCGACTTATAACGTGGTTTGCGTATTGAACGACTGTCTTCTACCCTAGCCTCTAGTATCGTCTTCAACAAGGATGTATTGTTATTTGACCACAATAACGTAACTGTCTAACCCTGATTTCGGCCGCTAACTCTCCCTTCATGTCCCACTTTTTTAATACGTCCATATTTGTTTTCTGCTCTTTCTTCTTTATTTCTCTTTTTCTTCTCTTGGTCCCATCTTATATATACCCATATACACAAGGCTTTCATAACCTATTCCAACTTGTTATTCAGTGTCCATGTTTCTGCGCAACAAGTAAACACTAAAGAGTGAGAATAAAGAGAGTCAAGATACAGTAATGCATGATCTGACAGTAGCTAGTGACTCCTAGCTGGCAGCATCACATGACTACTAGCTGGCAGCCACCAGTGACTCCTATCTGACATCAGACATATACACTTAGCTGGCAGCAGTCAGTGACTCCTAGCTGACAGCAGCCAGTGACTCCTAGCTGACAACAGCCAGTAACTCCTAGCTGACAGCAGCTAGTGACTCCTAGCTGACAACAGCCAGTGACTCATAGCTGACAGCAGCCAGTGACTCCTAGCTGAAAACAGCCAGTAACTCCTAGCTGGCAGCAGCCAGTGACTCCTAGCTGACAACAGCCAGTGACTGATAGCTGACAGCAGCCAGTGACTCCTAGCTTGCGTCAGTCAAATGACTCCTAACTGGCTTCAACCGGGTGACTCCTAGCTAACAGCAGGCAGTGACTCCTAGCTGACAACATCCAGTAACTCCTAGCTGGCAGCAGCCAGTGACTCCTAGCTGACAGCAGGCAGTGACTCCTAGCTGACAACCGCCAGTAACTCCTAGCTGGCAGCAGCCAGTGACTCCTAGCTGACAGCAGGCAGTGACTCCTAGCTGGCAGCAGCCAGTGACTTCTAGCTGACAGCAGGCAGTGACTCCTAGCTGACAACAGCCAGTGACTCCTAACTGACAGCAGCCAGTGACTCCTAGCTAACAACAGCCAGTAACTCCTAGCTGGCAGCAGCCAGTGACTCCTAGCTGACAACAGCCAGTGACTCAAAGCAGACAGCAGCCAGTGACTCCTAGCTTGCGTCAGTCGGATGACTCCTAGCTGGCTTCAACCGGGTGACTCCTAGCTAACAGCAGGCAGTGACTCCTAGCTGACAACATCCAGTAACTCCTAGCTGGCAGCAGCCAGTGACTCCTAGCTGACAGCAGGCAGTGACTCCTAGCTGACAACCGCCAGTAACTCCTAGCTGGCAGCAGCCAGTGACTCCTAGCTGACAGCAGGCAGTGACTCCTAGCTGGCAGCAGCCAGTGACTCCTAGCTGACAGCAGGCAGTGACTCCTAGCTGACAACAGCCAGTCACTCCTAACTGACAGCAGCCAGTGACTCCTAGCTAACAACAGCCAGTAACTCCTAGCTGGCAGCAGCCAGTGACTCCTAGCTGACAACAGCCAGTGACTCAAAGCTGACAGCAGCCAGTGACTCCTAGCTTGCGTCAGTCGGATGACTCCTAGCTGGCTTCAACCGGGTGACTCCTAGCTAACAGCAGGCAGTGACTCCTAGCTGACAACATCCAGTAACTCCTAGCTGGCAGCAGCCAGTGACTCCTAGCTGACAGCAGGCAGTGACTCCTAGCTGACAACCGCCAGTAACTCCTAGCTGGCAGCAGCCAGTGACTCCTAGCTGACAGCAGGCAGTGACTCCTAGCTGGCAGCAGCCAGTGACTCCTAGCTGACAGCAGGCAGTGACTCCTAGCTGACAACAGCCAGTAACTCCTAGCTGACAGCAGCCAGTGACTCCTAGCTGACAGCAGGCAGTGACTCCTAGCTGGCAGCAGCCAGTGACTCCTAGCTGACAGCAGCCAGTGACTCCTAGCTTACAGTAGCCAGTGACTCCTAGCTTGCGTCAGTCGGATGACTCCTAGCTGGCTTCAACCGGGTGACTCCTAGCTGACAGCAGGCAGTGACTCCTAGCTGACAGCAGGCAGTGACTCCTAGCTGACAACAGCCAATGACTCCTAGCTGACAACAGCCAGTAACTCCTAGCTTACAGTAGCCAGTGACTCCTAGAAAAACCAGAGCTGACCAAGACCATATTCCGCCTCTACATAATCTTCCTTCGGAAACAGGTAGCACTAGTCAATAGTGTAGCCCTGGCCAAGGTACAGGGATTGCAGAAGGAATGCAATCACGTTACTCAAAAAAAGGCCATTGAAATCGGATGTGACGGGCCGAAAGGCACAGATATTGCAGCCTCGCTGCAAGCTAAGACAGAACATCACAGCGTTCTTGTCAGGACGAACGCTGAAGAAGGATATAAATCCTTGTACACTGGAGGTACCGTCAACCGTCACAGTGTGGGAACCACTGTTTCAAGTCACGTGTCATATTTCCGAGTCATGTATTGGCAGATACTTCTCCATCACACAACTACTATCAGTACAATACTCGACAGAGCTATTGTTGTTATGTGGGAGAGCAGACTAAGCAGGGCCAGAAGAGGCATACAGGTCGTACTCTTGGAAACATGATGCGTTACAGCAGCCTGGCTAACGAGGTGGTGATCGACACTGTAATCATTATAGTGGTCATCTTATGAACGAGGATTGCACTACAGCCAGTAGGACATTGGTTCCCTTTCTTAGGTACACCTCAGGGTGTAAGAAAAGTCACTGTAACCCGCTACACGTTTCAAGAGTTAACTCAACTCAACACGAGTAACTTGGAGCAGTAGAAGCAATAACAACAACAACAACAACATCACATGTTATGGACGAACATCATGTACACTATTCATGTACACTATTTATGTTTACAATTTATATGTACTATTTTTCTCGGCTAATGCTCCTCCACAACATCACATTTTATGGACGAACATCATGTACACTATTCATGTACACTATTTATGTTTACAATTTATATGTACTATTTTTCTCGGCTAATGCTCCTCCACAACATCACATGTTATGGACGAACATCATGTACACTATTCATGTACACTATTTATGTTTACAATTTATATGTACTATTTTTCTCGGCTAATGCTCTTCCACAACATCACATGTTATGGACGAACATCATGTACACTATTCATGTACACTATTTATGTTTACAACTTATATGTACTATTTTTCTCGGGCTTATGCTTCTCCACGTACGGAAAGTAATGGCAACCTACCGTACTCCACACTTGCCAAGAAACTTATAACAGCCAAATAGGTGGCCGTTGTAAGAAGCTACGTTCTGTAAAAGGACATGCGACTTACTTTATTTATTATGTCAACCAGTTTTGGTAAATCATGTTTACTTTGTGATATATAAGCAGAATAATTAGATTCGAACAACACTCTTTGCTTGAAGTGCTGCTTAGCTCTGACCAGCAGTTAAGCTCTGAACATCAATCAAGTTCTGAGCATGAGTTAAGCTCTCAACAGGAATTAAACTCAGCCGATGAGCTAAGCTCTGGACAGACAGCGAGTTAAGCTCCGAACATGAATTCAGCTCTGAGCAAGAATCAAAATTAAACGCAAAGCTCTAAAAGGAGTTGAGTCTGAATATTATGGTCTAAAGAAGAGTTCAGTGTGAAATCTGAGATTTTAATAGGAATTAAGTCTGAAATGAGCCAAGAATGGCCATTTTAACAACACACTGAGCGAAGAAAACGATGCTGAATAGAACATACGCTGTTTAAGGAACAGTCCAACATAGCCAAATAGGCTCTCATGTGGAATTCTCAAGGGAAGAGGGAGCGAGAGATACACCCCAAAATACAAGAATAAGAGAATGGGAGAAGGTACTAAGATTAAATAGTTACATCTAATAAGAGGCAAAAAGAGCCGTCAATGACTGTGTATACTGGGGGGGGGGGGATCTTGTCAGTGACCTATGCATTTGGCGAGCGATGGGCTTATATTCTTCTTCTTCTTCTTCTTCGTACGCAGTCAGACAGTAAACATTATTTTTTCGAAAAAAGCGGCGGTCATCCTGAGGCTGTCGCCACTGCCATAGAGCTTGTCTTATGGTTCCACTGGTGATGGCCACATCTACTCTCTCTGATCCTCGTATGTCGGGCAGTTCTGCAGCAGATGCTCAGCGGTCATTTTACCAGTACCACACGGGCATTCGTCGGTACACCCTATCTTCAATTTGTTGAATAGGTGGTACCTCAGTCTATTGTAGCCAGTGCGAAGTCTGAAGACAACGACCTGCTCTCTTCGGTTCAACTGGTAATAGGCATCGTTTTTGGTGTAACCTGTATGTTCGGTTTCCCATTTGGTCATGTATCTGGCGGGCTTATATTCAATAATCATCCTGAAAGCTGAGCTGTAAACCCAAGTTAGTCATGAAAGCTGAGCTTTAAACAGGAGTTAAACCTGAAAGCTGAGCTTCACACAGGAGTTAAGCCTGAAAGCTGAGATTTAAACATGAGTTAAACCTTAAAGCTGAGATGTGAATTTAAGTCAGTCCTGAAAGCTGAGCTTTAAATAGGGGTTAAACCTGAAAGCTAAGCTATAAACTCAAGTTTGTCCTGAAACTGAGCTTCACACAGGAGTTAAACTGGGAAGCTGAGATTTAAACATGAGTTAAACCTTAAAGCTGAGATATGAATCGAAGTCAGTCCTGAAAGCTGAGCTTTAAACAGGGGTTAAACCTGAAAGCTAAGCTATGAAAGCAAGTTAGTCAAGTTAATCCTAAAAGCTTAGCTTCCAAAAGGAGTGAAACATGACATATGAGTTATGAGCAGACGTTAAACCTGAAAGCTGAGCTATGAACATAGTTACTATTGCCCATCGCGAAGCGATGACGGCATCACCATCAGACGAATTTGTCTTAATAATGTGATGTGCGATGTATTTGGATTATACTGCGCAAGAGCATGCGATAGTCTTCAATCTCACTCTTATCCCGAGTTACCTTGGATCAGTGGCAAGACTATTGGTCGAGACGACTGAATGTAACTCAGGATACAGGCTCTCTGGTCTTACCTCCCGTAAGACCAGGGGTCGCTTGAAACTTGGGGGATTCGATCGCCCACAGTTTCCGTTCGGGGACGGCGTGGGCTAGTGGTTATGTGTCACGGCTCACAACCAGAAAGTGCTGGGTTCGATCCCTATCACAGCACCGGCCGTTACCCCGGGGAAGCAAACCCTTAGAAAATTCAGAAGGAAGCAGACCTTTACATAAAATGCATGCTGAAGTCGGATGCATTGGGCCAACAGGCGCAAAATAAGAATCACAGTGCAAAGCACACTGCCCTGTGGATTTGAGAAATAAGGCGAAGGCACAAAAAAACACCAAAAAAGACAGTTTTCGTTCATCATTCTCAGAGGCGAGTGCCTTAACCTTTTGACTACAGCGAACCCCCTTATGAACGTAAGTTCAAACTGAAAGCTGTTATATAAACACGGGTTAAGCTTGAAAGATGTACTATGAACAAAAGTTAAGACTGACAGCTGAGATGTGAATAGGAGTTACGCCTGAAATCTGAAGCCAGAACAGAATCTTAGCTTGAAAGCTGAGTTATAAACAGGAATGAAAGCTGAGTTCTGAACAAGATTATGCCTGCAAGCTATATATAAACATGATTTAAGCCTGAATGCTGAGCTATTTCAGTTAAACCTGAAAAGTGACCCATAGAATTACTGCCGTAGGGGTGTGAGGTGTTAGCGATCTCACATTTCATAGACTCGGCTATATGAGGGCGGTAACCATCTCCTCTCCCTTGCCGCTTTTACTTCCCGACTGAACCGGTACCCATTTAAGGCTGGGTCGACCCGGAATCAATTGCGTCTGAAAAACATTTACGTCTCAACTGGGCAAAGATCTCAGGATCGCTCATATGCAAAGCCAGCTCGCTAACCCCTGCGCTACGTGGCTCCCTAAACCTGAAAGCTGAGCTATAAACAGAAGTTGAGCCTCAAAGCTGAGCTATAAACAGACGTTAAACCTCAAAGCTGAACTATAAACAGAAGTTAAACCTCAAAGTTGAGTTATAAACAGACGTTAAACCTCAAAGCTGAGCTTTTAACAGACGTTAAACCTCAAAGCTGAGCCATAAACAGAAGTTAAACCTGAAAGCTCAGCTATAAACAAAAGTTAAACCTCAAAGCTGAGCTATAAACAGAACTTAAACCTCAAAGCTGAGCTATAAACAGAAGTTAAACCTCAAAGCTGAGCTATTAACAGACGTTAAACCTCAAAGCTGAGCCATAAACAGAAGTTAAACCTGAAAGCTGAGCTATAAACAAAAGTTAAACCTCAAAGATGAGCTATAAACACAAGTTAAACCTCAAAGTTGAGTTATAAACAGACGTTAAACCTCAAAGCTGAGCTTTTATCAGACGTTAAACCTCAAAGCTGAGCCATAAACAGAAGTTAAACCTGAAAGCTCAGCTATAAACAAAAGTTAAACCTCAAAGCTGAGCTATAAACACAAGTTAAACCTCAACGCTGAGCTATAAACAGAACTTAAACTTCAAAGCTGAGCTATAAACAGAAGTTAAACCTCAAAGCTGAGCTATTAACAGACGTTAAACCTCAAAGCTGAGCCATAAACAGAAATTAAACCTGAAAGCTCATCTATAAACAAAAGTTAAAACTCAAAGCTGAGCTATAAACACAAATTAAACCTCAACGCTGAGCTATAAACAGAACTTAAACCTCAAAGCTGAGCTATAAACAGAAGTTAAACCTCAAAGCTGAGCTATTAACAGACGTTAAACCTGAAAGCTGAGCTATAACAGACGTTAAACCTCAAAGCTGAGCCATAAACAGAAGTTAAACCTGAAAGCTCAGCTATAAACAAAAGTTAAACCTCAAAGCTGAGCTATAAACAGAAGTTATACCTCAACGCTGAGCTATAAACAGATGACTATATTTTAATAGCAATCACATCCTAAAATAAACAGAGCGACTGCGGCTGTACACCTTCCTCAAAAGTTTAAACTCTAAAGAACAACAGAAAATAAAATGGCGTCGGTGGATGGTGATATCTCAGTGCAGGAAGTCACAATTGTGGTAACGATTGGTAGAGTATGCTGGGATTGACCTGGCATGTCACCAGAGGATATTCACTTGTCAAAAATATTTGTTTTAAGAAGGTTGCGACGTCTAGCGAATTGAGTGGACTGGAGATGGGTAGAATAGATAGGACTTGGATCAAGATGCTGAGCAGTACATGAGCAGCAGTGGTCAGAGGCACATAACTGACTGTTAGTGTTAGGCCCACCAATCCAGAGTTGCCAAGACCCTTCTACACCTAAACGTGGTGATTCTGGATAACAGGCTGCAACAGAGCAGACTGGCTAAGGAGATGGGATCGAAGTAGGAAGGCTAACTGGGTACTCAAAAATGTCTGCTGAAGTCGGATGTATCGGACCAAGAAGTGAAAATATCGCAGTCAAATTGTAAACTTTTCATGGCTTGGCAACATCAGATTGAGAACAAGCAAAGAAGAAGAAGGAGAAGAAGAAGAAGAACAATGAAGAGAAAAAGAAGAAAAAAGAGGAGAAGAAGAAGTAGAAGAAGAAGGAATAGAAGAAGAAGAAGAAGAAGAAGAAGAAGAAGAAGAAGAAGAAGAAGAAGAACAAGAAGAAGAACAAGAAGAAGGAGAAGAATAAGAAAAAGAAGAAGAAGAAGAAGAAGACGCAGGGGAAGAAAAAGAAAAAGAAGAAAAAGAAAAAGAATAAAAAACTGAATACAAATAAGAAGATATTTTCCAAACATTCATTTAAGCATGGAATGAACCCAATCGATTCCCCATGGGCTCAGACCGCACCGGCATTGACGCCTAGTGTACTCTCATCAGCACTGCACAGAGCTGAGTGTGTCCAACTCGGTATTCAACTGCCAAAAGCGAGTACAACCACTTTGCAAAGCTGAAACATGTTGGAACTGGCCAAGTGGGGCGATCCTGAGGCCCCTGTATGTTGCAGAAATTAAAATCAGTCAGTGCTCCTCAGAATTATTTAGATCGCAACTCGACATTGCACACCGTTCAATGAACCACACTGTCCTCTGTGACTGGGTCTGATATATTTCTGGTATCTGCTTGGTGCAGTTTGTAAGGTCATGTCCCCATGGCTATAATATAGAATCTCAAAAAGCTAATCGTTCATGGAAACTTATTAACATGCAGAAGAAGAAGAAGAAGAAGAAGAAGAAGAAGAAGAAGAAGTAGAAGAAGAAGATGAAGAAGAAATAGAAGAAGAAGAAGCAAGAGAAGAAAAAAAAGAAAATAAAGGTCAGACACTGCATGAAGGCAAGTGTTAAGTCAATTAAAGTACCAGAAAACATGTTTTGAGATTGCCTGCTCCATGCACAATTGTTCAGTTACCTATTACATCACGCTAAGGGGGAACAGTTGTCCTATTCTGTTTACCCCGGCCAGGACAAGATCGAGACTTTGCTATGCCCTAGGTAAGGCCAGGCCCAAAAAACATTTTCAACTTCGATTATCAAAAAACGTATTTTCATGGGGGGAAAAAAATGAAAATAGCAAAATCTGAAAGTGCTAAATCTATTTTAAATTGAGAGAATATGTAATACACCATTTTATCTAACCAGAGGGATTCTAGGAAGAGCCGATATCTCTGCCTAGGGCAACACAACCAGTTTTAAAATGTCTTTTTACCGGAAGTGAAGAACAGTTTCATTTCTATTTCCAAGAGATATTCGAGCAAAAGTGTATTAAAGTGTGGAGACAAAAAAGGGGGAATGTTATATGTGTCTGGACTTGTTTGACGGTGTATTGAGTAAAATAGGACATTAGGAAAATTGCTACACAGATTTTGTTGAACCTGTTGAAATATCTTCGTAGAAGAATTACCAATATTTAAATAATTAGAAACATATGGTATTATAATCGTCTTCCAAATGCGCAACACTGCAGTGTTAAAGGAGTCTTTACTTTATATATATATATATATATATATATATATATATATATATATTTATATATATATATATATATATATATATATATATATATATATATATATATATATATAAGCACTTTAGATGTTCAGTAGGAATATAATTCTAAGAAGGGACGTAATTAATGTTCTGGGAAACTGTATATTATCGCTTGAATGATTATTCTCCCTTGTTTGAGAACTATTTCATGGTGCTTATCTTCTGAATGGTAACGGGATAAATAGAAAATGCCAACTCTAACTCCCCAAGTATGTTCTATAAAACAGGTAAAGAAGGATGTGCATGAATCTAGCAGACTCATCACGCAATATCATTGTTATTGAAAACAGAAGTGCAAAGATTGGACGCATGCTTCCTGTAAATGGTTCAGACTTTGTGGAATCATTCTCATGTATTTGTCTGGTTCTCCTTGGAACATAGAACTGCCACAGGTGCCCTAGATTTGTTTCTATTCTGCGTCGTTTTCCTGGGTTCTGCCCACAAGACCTCGATTGAAATGACTCTCTTCTCCGAATGATAACGGCACAAACCGAAGCCTCCCCGTAACCTACGTCATAACCAGTAGAGAAGCGTTAGAATAGACAGAATAGGCTGAGCTATTCCAAAAGGTTATGAAGAAATAGAGAAGACAGCCCTTTGCATAAAACAGATGTGAAATCAATTAGAAATTGTCATTGTAATGGTCATTTTTGTTTGAGCCCAGTGACTTGTTAGCTAACGAGCGAAGCAGCAAAGCTCATTGTATCCAGCCTAACACATCGTTGGAATCAGGCCAATTTTTAACTATGAAACGGTCCTTAGCGCGGAATTTTTTCTCATAGCCAAATAGGCCGTTCTTCCGTGACTTTTTTCCAATTTTTAGAAGAGGCTGAACGATTCAAAAAAGGGGGGAAGAGGAATTTTTAAAAAAATGTAAAGTTAAGTTTAATCAAAATTTGTAAATGGGTATGGTCAGATACCGCACCGAGACGAGAGCACAAACAAAACCTACGTTACGACCAATAGGCCTTCACCAGGGACAACAAATAAAAACAATACTGAACTAGCAAATTAACATATCCAGAACAAATGGTCTACTTATCTGATAGTAGACCCAGTCTGTCTAAGCGACTGCTCGGGTTGGAAGCTCGACTGGTTTAAATTCAAAAAGCGGGATTAAGACGCTGAGCAGCGCATGAGCTGCAGTGGATAGCGACCCATAGCTGACTGCTAGCGTCAGGGCCAGAGAACCAGAGCTGCCAAGACCCTTCTACACCTCCACGCGGTGATCCTGGATAACAGGCTGCAGCAGGGCAGACTGGCTAAGGAGAAGGGATCGAAGAGGGAATGCTAACCCGGTACTAAAAAAATGCTTGCTGAAGTCGGATGTGTTGGACCGAAAGGTGCAAATATCGCAGTCAAGCTGTAAACTACGACACAACGCATTCCGTTCTCTGGACTACATTCTGCTACTTAAGCCCTTTCAGAGGCGATTGAAAACGAACGAAGAAGAAGAAGATTCAAAAATCGTTCCGTGAGAAATTGTGACATGTGTGACGGATGATGTTATTTCTACTAGATCTCTACTAGCAGTTCCACAAAAACGTCTGCAAGTCTGAACAGCCCAAACCGACACAGGGTATTACAATATAACGCTCTCATTGAGGGGAAACGGTTTTATTTGTTTGCATTTTTTGTGACTGCACACAATATATGATTTAGTATCGAGTCCCTGCCGAAGACGGTTGTCATCATCATGTAGCATGTCCTTTGTAGAACGTCTCTCCCATCACAGTCTGTCTGAAAGAAACTCTTTCGCTTGCAAAAAACTCCAGCCTCCAAGACAATCATACTCAGGCATTCCTGGATAACTTGGTGCCATCGTCTTCTTGGTCTACCCCTTCCTCTTTTGCCTGGCATCATACCTTCCATCACCGTTCTCTCAAGACCGTTGTTTCTCTTGATGTGACCAAAGTATTTGCATTTTCTAGCCAAAATGGAATTGATAAACCAGTTCTCCTCTATGCTCAACTCTTGCGGAATGGCTAAATTTGTCTTTTTCTCTGTCCAGGGTATTCTGAGGATCTTTCTGTAACATTTTGACTCGAAGAATTCGATTCTTTGTCTATAACTTTTGGTAATCGTCCATGTTTCACAGCCATAAGCTGCCACAGGAAAAACACAGGCTCTCAAGACTTTTGCTTTTATCAATTTGTTGGTGCTCTGCCATAAGACGTATATGTCGGACTGAAAAGTGCAAATATCGCAGTCAAGCTGTAAACTAGCGACACAACGCATTCCATTCTCAGGACTACATCCTGCTACTTACAAAGCGCTGTTCAGGGGCTTGGTAGTGGGAGATTGAGAACGAACGCAGAAGAAGAAGAAGAAGAAGAAGAAGAAGAAGAAGAAGAAGTATCTAGTCCCTGTCTTTCATTGTCTATTAGTCTGAGGTGGTTGTGACGAAATGCACAAACCAGAAATGATGTACTATGGTGACATAATTTCTAAGTCAATGAGTCGTTTACCTTCTTTGTAAAAAGAATTGTGTTCATCATTGCTCGTTGAGTCCTCCAAATCTGTATTCGGATTATTATCTTCAGTATGTGATAAGTGCCTTTGATTTTCATCGCTGATCGATTGCGAGTGGGTGTGGCACTAGTGTCTACTTTGTGTATATGTGTGTTTGTGTGTGTGTATTTGGGTGTATATACTTGTGGCTGAGTGTATGGGTGAGTGTGTATATGTGTGAGTCTGAGTGTGTATATGTGTGAGTGTGTATATGTATGGGTGTGTGTATGTGTGAGTGTCTGTATGCGTATTTTTGAGTGTGTGAATGTGTGTGTGTGTTAGTATGTGTATATGTGTGAGTGTGTATGAACGCATGTGTATGTGAGTTCGTGTGTGTATGAGTGTGAAATAACGTGTATGTGCGTAGGAGCACTTGCGTATATGATACGTGTAAGTGTGTGTGTGTGTGTGTGTGTGAGTACGTGTGTCATAGTGTGTATGTGTGCCCATGTGTGTCAGTTAGTGGCTGTGACAGCATATGAAATATCAAACAATGTTTAGATGTAGGGAAAAAGAAAGATGAATAAGAAGAAGAAATGAACAAGAAGATAGGTAAAAATACCACCAAAAAAAAGAACAATGGATGAATAAGAAATAGATAGAATTAATGTATGATAACCTCTAAGTGCATGCGTATGAAATACACCACGGCGGTTCTCAACGTACGATCCTCTGAGCCCATAAATCATGTTGGCTTGACTTGCCCAGGGCTCCGATCAACAAACACCGGGAAACACCACTGACAAAATCGTTTGCACTCTACGTTCCCCTCTCCCACTATTGGAGCGCTGTCCACAACATCCCCATCAAACAAAACCACAACAACAAACCAGAAAGCTAATAGGACCCTAAAAAATCACAACCTGGATGGCACATAAATCACAACGAGCGCTGTATCCATTTATCCACAAAAATCCCTCTTCAGAGTGCCGCTATATTTATAGTGCTGGCACACACCGACCATAGAGTCTAAACGTGATATTACTTCTCAGTGGTTCAATCAGCGACACAAAAATGCGTAATCGTGCAGTTGACGCGAGCCCCATCGTGATATCTGCGCAGGGATTACCAATAACTTGACGTGAATAATTAATATTCTATGTTTGTTTATTCAAGGACCGAATTACCAGAGATTTATGGCATCCGTTTGTGATTGGCGGTTTGGACGTGAAGTGTAGGAGCATACGGGAAAGCGGCCATTTTAAAGTGGTTTGTGAAGCAGGCGATGGTGATTAAGTGTAGATGAATCACCGGTTGAATGATTGAGATTACGCGTTAAGTACATACTCAGTAGTAAATGGGTACCCGACTTACTGTGATGGACAGAAAGGCAGTGAGGATAGGAAATTGTTGCACCACAGAAAGAAAGGTGAGATTGTGTACAATGGAGTTATCTCAGACGCCAATATTTTCCCGATCTCTGATTGCAAATCGCTGGAGCCTTCAGATCGCGCGTTCATCGATTCTTGCATGCATCATTTAACAAGCTGAAACTAATTAATTCGCCCCTGTCTTACCGGGGCGTGAAAGGGAAGCAGAGAATAGAAACACTGAAACCTGCAAAACAGATCGTAGAAAGCGACTAAAGTAGGAACGACAAATCTTCAGCTCCAGATGACAATGGCGCCTAAAAACGTTGAAGAGCCGCCGTCACTTATCAGGACCAGTGCCGTATTTACTCACATATGTTCCCCCATCCCGTATCTCTCAGATTTACGGGACATAAAATATCATAAAGTCCTGCGTAATTTCCTTACTTTCCGCCGACGCTCAAGGTTAGACTGCCGGCAGCTTGGTACACGGCAGCGGATATAGATCACAAATTAAGAGCAGTGGAAATAGGTCAGTATTTCTTTGAAAATAAACGGAAATCTTTACATTCGGGACTCACATTTTCAAAAACATTTCATCAATACACGCCTGCGTGTTACGCAGGCTCTACGAGGGACATTTCATCCAGAACTGCTTCAGGCTCCGACATTTTCTGCCTGGCGCATAAATCCTGAACATATGTATCGCTCCCTGGGCTACGGAACTTTAGACACGGGACCGGTGACACATCGTGTAGAAGCTATGCCACATAGAGAAACTTGCTGACGGTATAATCACTTCATTGTAGAGACGGAGTTGATGGTCTAAACACGCCATTGTAGAGACGGAGTAGAGGGTCTAAACACGTTATTGTAGAGACGAAGTAGAAGACCTAAACACGTCATTGTAGAGGACCTAAACACGTCATTGTAGAGACCGAGTAGAGGACCTAAACACGTCATTGTAGAGACGGAGTAGAGGGTCTAAACACGTCATTGTAGAGACGGAGTAGAGTTTCTAAACACGTCATTGTAGAGACGAAGTAGAGGACCTAAACACTACATTAAAGAAACAGAGTAGAGGACCTAAACATACCATTGAAGAGACAGAGTACAGGACCTAAACACTCTATTGAACAGACGGAATACAGGACCTAAACACTCAATTGAAGAGGCGGAGTACAGGATCTAAACACTCTATTGAACAGACGGAGTACAGGACCTAAACACTACGTTGAAGAGAAGGAGTACATGACCTAAATACTCCATTGTAGAGACGGAGTAGAGGACCTAAACTCTTCATTGTTGAGGCGGAGTAGAGTACCTAAACACTCCATTGACGAGACGGAGTAGAAGACCGAAATAATTCATTATAGAGAGAGAAAGATAGAGAGAAGGAAAAAAGATGGAAAAAAAGGGAAGAGAACCTAAACCACTCCACTTTAGAGACGGAGCGAGCTGAAGACCTTACCACTCCACTTTAGAGACGGAGCGAGCTGAAGCCCTAACCACTTTACTTTAGAGAAAGAACGAGGTGAAGACATAACCAGTCTTTTTTAGAAGCGGAGAGAGTTGGTCAATGACTCTAACTTATCCTTAACCTATTACATTATCTTCCTACATGTTATAACTTATCGTGTAGTTGATTAAGGTATGTGCTCTACAGGGACCTGACAATGGTTTCGTTAATGGCTTATTTATCAGATGGGGCCGAAGATGCATCACAGTTAATAAGTTGACTGCAGTCCGTGACTCAAAGCTGAATCCTTGCATCAGAATCAGAGAACCAGAGATGACCAAGACCCCTTTCCGCATCCAAGTGGTGGCCTTTTTAACAGGCTGCACACATGTAGTCTACTTGAGACAATAGTGACCACATTTGGAAGACAAACTCGGTACAATAAAGACGGCTGAGAACAGATGTGTCGTGTCAAATTTGTGCAGATATCGCAGCTTCGCTTTAAACTACTTATTTAAGAGCAGTACTCTGTCAACTATGCCAGCAGTCCGCACCAAAAAGAGTAGTGGTACAGTTGGTTCTATCCCACTGTAACATCCAAGGCAACGAGGAGGCAGACAGACTGGCAAAAGAAGGTGCAAGACTACCACAACCAGATACTAGTATGACATACGAAGAGTCAAAACGACTTATTAGAGCTAGATACATGACCAAATGGGAAACAGAACATACTGGCTACACAAAAAACGATGCCTATTACCAGTTAAACAGAAGAGAGCAGGTCGTGGTCTTCAGACTTCGCACAGGCCACTACAGACTGAGGTACCACCTATTCAATAAATTGAAGATAGGTGGCACTGACGAATGCACGTGCGGTATCGGGAAAATGACCGCTGAACATTTGCTGCAAAACTGCCCGACATACGAGGACCAGAGAAAGCAGATGTGGCCATCACTAGTGGCAACACTAGACAAGCTCTTTGGCAGTGTCGACAGCCTCAGGATGACCGATGCTTTTTTCGAAACAATACAGGTTGACGTTTGACAGCGTTCGAAGAAGAAGAAGAAGAAGAAGAAGAAGAAGAAGAAGAAGAAGAAGAAGAAGAAGAAGAAGAAGAAGCTTTAAACTACAACGCATCGTCACAGCGTCCTTTTCAGAACGAAGAAGAAGAAGGAGGAGAAGAAGAATAAAAAGAAGAAGAAGAAGACAAAGAAGAAAATACAAAGAATAAGAAGACGACAAAGAAGAAGAAGAAGAAGAAGAAGAAGAAGAAGAAGAAGAAGAAGAAGAAGAAGAAACAGAAGAAGAAGAAGAAAACTAAAAAGAAGAAGAAGAAGAAGAATAAGGAGAAGAACAAGAACAAGAAGAACAAGAACAAGAAGAAGACAACGATGAAGAAGAATAACAAGAATCACAAGACCAAGAAGAAAAGACAAAGAAGAAGAAGACGACGAAGAAGAAGAATACCAGACAATAATGCTCTGCATTATTTACCATCTACCTCGGGTCCGTTACCCAGAGATGATGAAGCTTGCACGTCTCAATGATTCCAGCAGCTAAGCCATAGGAATCGAACACTCCCAGAAGCTGGATAGGTAATGCGGGATGGAAAAGACTAAACACGGACAACTCACCTAGAGTATAATAGAGTAGGTTAGGCCGACCCCCCCCCCCCCCCCACCCCCCAACCGATGACAGAGTCGGTAAAGAAAACATTGACAACAGAGCAAAGGAAAACATTGACAAAAGAGCAAAAGAAAAGGGCGCTGGGTAAGGAAAGGTCGGCGGAAACGAGAAGAAAGACGCAGTGTGTGAAAGCCGCAAGGAAGCTCCACGGCTGACTGCCCTTCTGTACACCAATATAGCGACATGGAATGTTCAAATAATGTACCAAGCAGAGAGCAGAAGAACATGTGAGAAGGAACTAAGATTAAATGATTACACCTGGAGAGAGACAGAAATCGCAGCCATGGACCGTGTATCCTGGTGGGATGTTGTCAATTGCATATGCACCAAGAGGAGCGACGGCTTTGATTGATTGATTGATTGATTGATTGATTGATTTTTTTTCATAAATGCAGAACGAGGTAAAGAGAAAACATTACAGTACAAGACAAAGATTTGTGTTTTAAACAAGTGATAACCCTAACAGTAGTAGGAATTTACGTGATTACAGAAATCAGAAGAAGAAGAAGAAGACCAAACAGAGCAGCAACGTAAGCCCAAAGGATGCTTCAGAAAAAAATCAAGACATTTAAAAAAATAACACTGCCCCAGGTAAAAGTGCAGGTATATCACATAGTAGTTAGACTACTGTCAGGAAATGTAGTTGTTGGAGACTATCTTTCTATCTTCCGTCTACTTGTTGTCCCCCTTCTCTCTCTTCTCTTCCCTCACTCTGTTTCATTTGACTCTGTCCTACAGTCACACTCTTGCACAACTTTCACACGCGCCCTCATGGTGAGGCCCTTCCATTGCACTTTGGTTTGGCTAGCTTCTGAGGGCGCACAAACCTAGCATAGGTACATACAGATGCACACATGCATCCAAGCACTGGTTTATGCGTCCTGATATCGCCCAATTGACTACGGTCTGGGGTGGAAAATGGCGCGCCTCCACCAGTAGAAACTAGTGAGGCAAACATATAAGCAAAAAAAAAAAAAAAAACTTGTGTCGTTAGACGTCGTGCAGAGGTGTGACCTCCTGAAGGTAGAGGAATCGATAAATTAGACTATAACAAGTTTTTTTTTAAAATACAGCCACCTACAATAACACGAGGGCATAGCTACAAGCTGACTAAAAAGAGGTCCAGGTTAGATATAAGGAAATATTTTTTTAGTCAGAGAGTGGTGTCTGCTTGGAATGCATTGCCAGGGGAGTTAGTGGAGGCACGGACAGTTAATGCATTTAAGAATAAACTGGATGCGCATAGCTTTTAGGGCAAGGTGATGTAAATGTAACTGGTTGTATACAGACTCTGCAGGGTCTTCTAAACCAGTATAAAAACGTTAAGTTAAGTTAAGTTAAGTTAAGTTAAGTTAAGTTAAGTTAGACCCACAGCCTGCCAGGCACCATCTAAATCGCTCCGCTAACCACATAACCAAGACCCGATGGTATAGCTACATAGTCTCCTTTGTGATATTCCGTGTGGGCTGAGAATCCCGAGAATAATTAGAGTAGATTTTTAACTTTGAATTTTAGCCCGAGCAGCGACGTCAAGCATATCATTGTCGATTTCTCACTGCCAATGGATTTTTAACGTGCGCGCCACTACGCATGGGGGTCTGATATCACTACTCATAGATCAGGGAAAATTTTAACAGGATAATCCACGTGAAAAATTGTCGGTTTCCACCGTGATTTGAATCCGCGACCTCGACACCACTTGGTCCCCAGTTGTTAGAGACTTCAGTATACTAAGTCAAGGTTTGTTCCATAGTAGTTACACTACTGTCGGAGAATGAAGTTGTTACAGACTTCAGTATACTAAGTCAAGGTTTGTCCCATAGTATTTACACTACTGTCGTAGAATGAAGTTGTTAGAGACTTCAGTATACTAAGTCAAGGTTTGTCCCATAGTAGTTACACTACTGTCGTAGAATGAAGTTGTTAGAGACTTCAGTATACTAAGTCAAGGTTTGTCCCATAGCAGTTACACTAATGTCGGGGAATGAAGTTGTTTCCAACTTGAGTATACTAAGTCACAGCATGTAGGACGGATGGTGGCCCCCATGCATACACCGACGGTTCTGTAACAAACACAACACAGAACAGAGGGGCAGGGGTATTCCTGAGCCTACCAAATGGTAGAAAAATAACACTGTCAGTGGCAACTGGAAAATACTCAAGCAATTTCAGAGCGGAGGCAGAGGCACTGAGGGCTGCAGCAGAAGCAATGCTGACAGGCAAAAGAAAACAAAGCCATATAGTCCTGTTTACAGATGCCCTGGCCGTAGTCACAACACTAAAAAGCCAGAAAAATACTGAACTTAATGATTTAAGAGCAGTACTCTGTCAACTATGTAAGCAGTCCGCACCAAAAAGAGTAGTGGTACAGTGGGTTCCATCCCACTGTAACATCCAAGGCAACGAGGAGGCAGACAGACTGGCAAAAGAAGGTGCAAGACTACCACAACCAGATTATAATGTGACCTACGAAGAGTCTAAAAGGCTTATTAGAGCTAGATACATGACCAAATGGGAAACAGAACATACTGGCTACACAAAAACTGATGCTTATTACCAATTGAACAGAAGAGAGCAGGTCGTGGTCTTCAGACTCCGCACTGGCCACAACAGACTGAGGTACCACCTATTCAATAAACTGAAGATAGGTGGCACTGACGAATGCACGTGCGGTACCGGGAAAATGACCGCTGAACATATACTGCAAAACTGCCCGACATACGAGGTCCAGAGAAAGCACATGTGGCCATCACCAGTGGCAACACTAGACAAGCTCTATGGCAGTGTCGACAGCCTCAGGATGACCGCTGCTTTTTTCGAAAAAAATACAGGTTGACGTTTGAGAGCGTACGAAGAAGAAGAAGAAGAAGAAGAAGAAGGATTGTGGCCATTGCCTTTTCTCGTTGCCTTTTACTTCACTAATCAAGTGTCAGGTACCCATTTACAGCTGAGTCGATTGCAGTGTAACGGTTGCGGGAGTTAAACCCCGCGTCTTTGTACTACCACACTTATGAGAAACTCACTGCCCCGGGACACCGAATGAAACTCACAAAACGTGTAAGTCCCATCCCATCAAGCTATTGAAATGCAAGTCAAATTGAAGTCACAGCTCTTTCATCTTTGGCCGATCCACCAACGTCTCTCACAGGGGGATCAGATAATCGAGACGTCAATCCCTACGTTTCGTTTCGGTGGTGTCTGGTGACAAATCTTCGAAACAAATACGGTATTGCTCTATCCTTGCAGGACGTTTATCGACATAATCCGATACTCGCAAACTGAGCGTTACTAAAACTGTTTATTAGTCACTCATAAAAAAATACGCTGTGATTGAAATTCGTAATTACTTAAAAAAACGAGCGTCTTCTCTATATACCGTTGCCAATACAGATGTGGCTATAACAACTGTTGGTCATTGTTTTTTTTAAAATTCGGGGCCTTAAATGAAAACCTTAAAAGTGAGATAAAAAAGAGAAAAAACCATACCATTTATAAGTGTCGGGTTGCAGCAGTTTTCCACACATCCCGAGCGTGCTGATAAAGGTGGATCGGGAGCACCTTTGTCCTTGTGCTACGCTTGGATTCATCCACTTGTCGCTCATTACTACGGGGATCACGTCGATCCCTTACCTCGTTAGCCAGGCTGCCATGAAAACAGCATGTTTCCAGGGAGAGGTACAAGGAAGCGGAGGTGAGTGTCTTGGCCAGAATACTTTGTCTAACCCTGACTACCATATGTGATAAGTATATTTTGCCTGACCCTACCTAACATGTCTGATCAGTATATTTTGCCTGACCCTACCTAACATGTCTGATCAGTATGTTTTGCCTGACCCTACCTAACATGTCTGATCAGTATATTTTGCCTGACCCTACCTAACATGTCTGATCAGTATTGTTTGCCTGACCCTACCTAACATGTCTGATCAGTATATTTTGCCTGACCCTACCTAACATGTCTGATCAGTATATTTTGCCTGACCCTACCTAACATGTCTGATCAGTATGTTTTGCATGACCAGCTGTTAGTCTTCTTACCCTGACCCAGATGCTAGCAATCAGATTTTGAGATGCTGACAGCTGCAGATCATGCACAGTTCAGCATCTAGGACATGTGATACACACAACAAGGTCCACAATCAGACAATATGACAAGGTCCACCATCAGACAACATGACAAGGTCCACAATCCGGCAACATGACAAGATCCACAGTCAGACAACATGACAAGGACAACACTCAGACAATATGACAAGGTCCACATTCAGACAACATGAAAAGGTCCACAATCAGACAACATGACAAGGTACACAATCAGACAACATGACAAGG